>VYYI01000930.1:0-24016 GCA_021029175.1 Bilobella aurantiaca
TTTAATTAATTTCTGAAAGGAAATCTCCGTTTGAATTCAATTCAAACAAACAACTTTCCCGCTCATTTTTGCATTAGTTACCCACTTTTGCAATAGAGTGGGGTGGCTGGAAAGGATACAATGAGCTTCAAGCAACTCGGCAATTTCCTTGCTTTAAATGCCTCGGCGACCCAATTAAAGCAACTAGAAACTTTTGTGCCTATAAATCTCTCATGGCAACAATTTCACGTGTGGTTGCACAGCAACTAGAAATGTTTCCTGAAAAATTGCTCGTTGCCGTCGAAAAAAAAGTTAAGGTTGTTCGGTTAAACTAAATTTTGTGAAATACTGGCGAAAGTTTTGAAACAATTGACCAGAAATGCTGAGTAATTTGGATACGTAAAAAATTGCTTGCTATGTACACAAACTTACCACTTTGATGGCCCGTTCATTACCATCCTGGTCCACACCTGTGTAAACAAAATAATATTAAACAGCAAAACGGAGTATATATATAATTGTTCAATAGGGTATTGAAGTTTTTACATTGAAGAAATTATTCAAACATAATCAAATTTCAATTAAAAATATGTCGTACCTTTGTAAACAACACCAAATGACCCACGGTTTAATTCCTCCACTTCCTTGTACCCTAGTGACTTAGACCCTCTTTTTATAAAGATATCATCAGCATGTGTAATGTGAATTAGCAGATACATGGTCGTTGATAGCAGATAGACATATGTAGATAGTAGATAAATTTTCTTCATGTTGCTCCCTCTCTTTTACAACGGAATTAAATTGTAACTATTGAAGTTATATCAGGCAACCTTAATTATAAAATGTTAATCTGCTCATCATTCAATCTCTCGATCTCTCATACACCACTATATTTAATTATATTATAAAATTAACTAATTATGTTAAACTGCATAGTTAACATTTTTAGGCGAGGATTTGAAATAGAAAATGATTTAATATATTGCAGTTTCGGTAATTGGAAAGCCAATATTTGTTTGATATGATACAAAAACATGTTCAGCTATAATAATGAATAGTATTAACACAAAAATAGGTGGAAAACACTCCACTAATTCAATATTTAGCCGTTCCAAACTTTTTCTGAAAAAATGTAAAATAGAATATATTTCCCACTCCATTGCTGCCATCTTGTGAAAAAAAAGAAAAAGAGCATTTATGAAGAAATCAAATATTTAACATAAGATGGCGCTGGATTCCTCTTTCAGTTGTAAGTTTTTGTTAAGAGAAATTCAAACAAATATTTTAAATAAGCCCTAAACCTCACTGTTATGTTAGCAAATGTGAAACATCCACTAACAATACTAACATATTTGATTGTGCTTCAATTTTGAAACAAGGGTCTATCTTCCAACAACTTGTTGGATATCCGTACGTATGTTTGTTTTCGCATATTTTGTGCAATAGTAACTAATTCACGCAACCACCAAATGCTAATGCTACCATACGCTTCAATTTTAGTTTGGAAAACACGGCTAACAGTAAACTCACAAGATAAAGTTCACCCAGTTGCTAAAACTTTTCTGTTTGCTTGTTTCAGTTCGTATAACATATGGTTAAACATGTTGGTTTTGAAACAAGAGAAGTCGTATCTATTACTTAAAGTGTCCCAGGAGAAGAGGCACTTCAAAAGATTTTACCTTTATTCCTCGGGCACTCCAATACTCTTTATCGTAAACAATATAGCAATATTATTCATAATATTTTCTACTAACTCTCATTAGTAGAAATAGTTCGCTGTCATGTAGCCTCTTCAAGTAGAAAAAAACTTTTTTTTTAGCTTTCGCTTAAATTGTATGAAGGAGTTATGAAAGTAAAAAAAAATATTCCCTTATTTCTCTAACTAGCGACGTGACAACTGCACATATCCCACAGCAGCAAAAAGATAGCCTTAAATGTGTTAAATTTCATTTTTCCAAACCTAACCTGTAATTAGAAATTTGTCTAATTTGTTAAAAAATTGACAAAAAATCCTTCACTCAAGCACTCAACTCTAAATAATTACACGCTTTGGAACCTGTTAAAAATGACCTTGCTGGGTCATACACAACAGTTGTACAAAGGGCTGGTTAGGCAAGCCTAATACTTTTTCAAACCAATCATTGTCTTTTGAAGCATTTTTTATCATAAATTTTATTTCAAAATTCAAAGTTTACTCCAATTGTTTTTTTAAAGCTTCTTCCATATACATGTAGTACAGGTCTTACATGTAGTAAATTTTTTGCTACAATTAGGGCAGAGTTGCATGGACGCATAAAAAATGCGCTAAAGTTTAAACTTTTGAAGACACAAAGAGGGACCCTTATTAAGTAGCAGAATGTGGGATTGCAGAGCATTAGCGTGTTGGTTGAGCCTCTCTTGGTATAAGAGGCACCATGGTCTAGTGGTAAACACTAGCAACCTTACTTTTGCTCTGCTCGGGATCGAATCCCGGTCCACCCCTTTTTTCCTACAACCCCACAAGAAGCAGAGCAAAGGCTACTTTATGTTTTCGCTTTTCCGTCCGTCTAGATATTATTTGTAGTTCAGGAACTACTCAACATTGCGTTTTTGGAATATTTGAGCCTTAATATTTGACCCAGTTCAAGATTATTTTAGTTTGACCGGAAGAGACCCCTCTCCCCCCTTGGGGGTCAAAGGTCAAGGAGTTACTATGTCCAAAACCGGTAAATTTGATATAGACTATTCGTCATCATGCAAATTGTTTTCGCTGATTCGCTCTCTGACTCTCGACTGAGAAGGTTGTTCCAAAGTTAGCTCTCTTTGTCTCGGCAACTAGTTGCAAATGCTACAAAATACTCCTAGCAATTCCAAGAACAAAAGGCAAAGACCCAACAAATTGTTTTCTACCATATTGTGCTCAGTTGTTGATCTATAAGTGGGTTAACTACACACGACTTCAATTTGACCCCTTGAACCCCCTGTTGGGTAGAGGTGGATCATAATCCCGACGTAAATCAAGCTACAAAGGTAATCCCAAAACCAGTATTTAAGCCATTTTTGGCTTTTTTGCTGGTAGACCAGACTCAAACCGGTTTGGAAGACATACTTTGTTTTTTTGCCGGTATCCTGGTCTGAAAACTGTATTTAAGCCTTCTTTTGCCTTTTTCCGCTATTTCGTTCTGACACCGATATTTGATCCATCTCTTTTGGCTTTTATCCAGTATTTCGGTTTGAAACCGGTTTGAAAGGCAATTTTTGACTTTTTACCGGTATTCAGGTTAAAACCGGTATTTTAGGCATATGTGACCGACAGAGCAAAAGGTAAGGATGGCAGTGTTATCCACTGCTCTGGCCAGGGCCTGTTGCTCCAGAGGCCTCAACAACTCACTGTTATGCTCTGCGTCACTGTGTGGCGTTATCGCCACACATATTTTGGTTTTTTACTAATATTCCGGTTTCAAACCGGTATTTTAGCCATCTTTTGGCTTTTTACAGGTATTCCAGTCTCAAGCCGGTAGTTAAGCCATCTATTGACATTTAAAGCATGTCAAAATGTGCTATACTGTTTTTTTAGACGACACACAAATCTATGTCAACGGGTCACTCTTTTCTCTTCTGCGACTGTGAATTCGGAACTAAAAAAGACAAGCCATATTTCTGTGCCAGATGACTGGATACGAGTTATTCAGGAAGCGAGACCTTCCAACGAAGTAATTGAATTAAATAGGCAGGACTTTGTCTCTTTGATCAGCATGAAGCGGATCATAGTTTTCCAGCATGGATCATTCCAGATGCCATTAATTTTGGGAAATACCTCAACCCAGTTCCCATTTCATAACAAAAAGTAAAAGATGTGCTCAGAAATGTCAAAATTCTTGCTTCCTCAGTATAGCTTATTCTACGCCAACTTATGAGTTCTAAACATTGCTTAACGTTTTCCTTTTATTCAGAACTAAAGATCTACGAATTGGGTTACTATTCTTTCTGCAAAAAAAAATAGACAAAACATGTAGTTGTTAGCGGCAGCCATTTTGCGCGTCCGGGGTTTTTTGCACGTCCCAAATAATTGAATTTAAATTGTTTCCACGGTCGATAATATACGTTGTTGATTTCCCCGTTTGTCTTTTTGCTGCGACGGCATGCCGTTATAGTAAAATTTTACCCTTTTGCAAAAACTAAAAAGCTGTCGCTATCATTAAACCCAACATTCTGTTTTTTATTCTAATCATTTAAATAATTTTCTAATGTCTAAAGCTGTCTGTCTAGTTTTCCTGCTTCCACTACTTCGTTACCCGTTATAACGGTTTATTATTGTTTCACAAAATCAATTTTACAAAAATTTGTCAAATCATTGACATATTGAGTATACAGATGCTTTTTTTCTTTTGATTTGTTGTAGCCAACTTATTCAATGATCCTAAATGTTACGAATGTTCATTTATAAAAGTATCAAATATTTCAGTTAAAAGTTCCATTTAAAAATGCTTCTATTAAACATAACTACACAAGAATGTTACAATAAATTGTACAGTAGCAGTGTTGGTTAAGTATAACTAACCAACCTAAGGCTAATTGCAGATTCGTTTCAGCGACCAGTTTCAGCTAAGCAAACCCGTTATTGGACATGAGGCATATAGTTTTAATATCTTGTGCCTCGTTGTTTATTGCGAGCATGTTTGACAATTATCCGTATATGAATACCTTTTATAGCACTTGTTTATTTATTCATATTGTTTATCAAACTTGATGAATAGAATATGTTTTGTAAATGTCTATAATTGTGAGATGCGAAATGTTTGAAACTGTGGCATAAGTCTAATTTTGGTTTGTAATGGTATTACTCCGTTAAGAGGTGTAATCTTATTGCCAAATCAAAAAGAGATAAGTTCAATTACTATAGTGAACGTTAAAAGTTTCTAGATAGTATCGAGGAGCTTCATGAGAATTTTAAAATAAGAAATTGGGGTTGGGTGCAAATCGGAATGGTTGTGAGTTTGACATCGTAACTTCTTCCATTCGATCCCAAAAACAAAAACAAAACATCTTGAGCACACATGAATTAATTAATCTATTTATCTGTCAGGTTTGAAATACTATCTATATATTATTTTATATAATTTAAGAAATAATGTTAAGCCAGTTATTGAAGAATGTTTTGTTTCAGGTTTCGAGAAGTATTTTCATACTTGTGTTCAGCATATGTGAAGTATTTTAATTGGACAGCAACTAGTTGGTCATAGAATAGACCAATAAATTGTATTATAAATATAAGTCTTAATAATTATAATATCTCGTAATAACTCTGATGAAATTTTATGAGACTGGTATGGTAATTATCATTAAGTCAGGCTGAATTTTTCATAGAAATAAACTCAACATATTAAGTAGTTATGGTAGAAATATAATAGTTTGAAATCTATAAGAATAACATGAAACAATTAAAAATTTTACCAGCAAAAAGCAAAATTGTAAATGAATATTTTTTTGCATCGGATTTAGGTTTGATAGTATGACAAAATTCACAAACTGGCTTATCCCATCCCCAAGTGTTTTGCCAAACTATTGAAATTCATTTCAAAATTTGTATAGTTGAACTATAAAATTTCGGTTTAGGATAGGACTCGAGTCTTGGATCCGAAGACTCGTGACTCGAGTGCAAATAAGGATTAGGATAAAGGGTCGTTATTTGACACTCCCGCAAAACGGATGGTCAACAAGTAAAGTAGATGTTACGGATTGGGTAGGGATTGAACTCATTAGCATATTTGTTGTCAACGAGCGGGCACAACAGACTATCCGTAACATTCAGGCCGAGGACACCAACCTAACGTAAGGTATGGCGGTAGCTTTCACTTAAAAACTGGCAGGTCACTCGATGCAAATGTGGGCAAGGCTGCTGGGAAATCATTATTAAATCATTTCCATACCCTCTGATTGTGTATGTCAAATTACGGAGATACAGATATACACAAGGTCAGAAGCTAAGCAATTTCTTAAGGCTAAAATAGCAATAGCGAAAGGATTTGTTGTGGCATATTGGAATTTTTGAACCTCTAATCTCAGGCTGGCTAGTGAAAAGAGACGCACTAATCACTACACCTAGTACTCGAGTCCAATGAAAAGTACCCAAGCCTGTGACCTCTAATTACATAGCCAGACTCCCCAGCAACGCACGCCGTGATAAACTCTTCCAGATATTATATTGATTACTTCCAATCTTGGCTCTTATCCTTGTAAAAATTTATTCTCCTTAAAGAAAAAAAGCCCGTTCTAGGACAGAACGTTTTAAATTCTTAGGTCTCGACCCCATGTCGATGGACGGGATTGTTTGGCTTCATCATATAATATCAGTTAAAGACCGTCTCAGACCGGGGTATTGAGAAAAACTGTGAAAAGTTCATGATCCTTTGTGAAAGATCCAATCCCCAGAATTATGTTTGCTAACTAATTAACACCAACAAATTTTAATGGGCCATCGGATTTCTTCCATTTAATAGGGCTAATACAAGCCTAATGTGGGCTAGAGCCTGGAGAACCTAATACAATCAGTAATTATTAATTGAGTTGTGCTTCGCAGTGCAAATCCTGGCAATTCATCTGACGAAAATATCCCAACGCTACGAGCCAAGATTTATAAAGTTGGAGAAAAGGAGTCATTCAAGTTGAGTACTAGGTAAGACGTAAAATGGAAATGAATATTATAGAATTATAGAATATTATTATTAAGGCATAAGGTACAATTATATGGAAGTGCGTGAAACAGGGCAATAGTAGCTGGTATGTTTATACCAAATTAAAAAAAATTGAGATTTAAAATTGAAATTTAATATAATAAATAAAGCAAGTTTAACTTACAGTGTGCAATCTTTATGAAGCCCGAGCCAGGAATGTTTTATCACTTTCTCGTACTTTTAAAAGTCATTTTAGAAAATTTTAATTTCAAAATTTACAGTTTTTTTTTTAAATATAATAATAAATACAATAACAACAATAACAAGAAATATTGCCTTGGTAATATTTGATGCGCAAATATTACCTCAAATTGTTACACACAATTTTTCAAAATTGTTACCGTGTAAATGAACACTTTTTAGACAACTGTTAACAGATGTTACAGGTTTGTAAAAATGTTAACAGAATGAACAATTTGGAGAAAAGTGTGAATACAAGGAACAATTTTGAAAAATTGTAAACAGAATGAACAATTTGGAGAAAAATGTGAATACAAGGAACAATTTTGAAAAATTGTAAATAGAATGAACAATTTCGAGAAAATGTGTATACAAATAACAATTGTGAAAAATTGTATATAGAATTAACAATTTTGAAAAATTGTGAATATAAAGAACAATTTCGAAAAAGTTTAAATAGAATGAACAATTTCTAGAAATATTAAACCTACTTGTTGTCTTGACACCATCTAATGGCCCGCTTTCGGTGCCATGTCCATATCAAGGCATGTCAAGGGTCATATTTAATTCAGCATTTGAAATGTCCTTTGAATATACTATACAAAATTTGGTCAAGATCTGACACATTTTATTTTTAGATGGTATGGGTGCCCCCTTCCCATCTTAGTCAAAAAATATTTGGCTTTGACCTTTGACCCCCAAGTGGTTGACCCACCAACCCCATCTTCGAACTTAGATTTTACATTGTCTCAAAATTCATGTGTGCAAATTTGGAGGACGCTGTGAAATTTGGTTCATCCGCTAGCTCCCAGACGGACGGACATGACGCCCTGGCTCGGGCAAAAAGCTAAAACTATTGCAGTAAGGAGTCGTAAAATTATAAGTTTATAACTAGTATTTTTCTGATAGGGAGAGAGGTAAAATAAACATCGCAGTATATACCCTTGGCGTCAGAAATTAGGAACCTAAATTTTATTCGCTTAAGACTTAAGGTCCTTTTACATGGAGGGAAACACCCCTACTTACTTAGCTTAGCCAAATATTGCATAAGTTAATTTACTCCCCATTTAGACACTTTTCTAATCCTATACAATGACGACTCCTCTACGCTTAACTAATTGGTTTGAACAAATTGCGCATTGTACCTTACTACAGCCAGCATTCCTAATTTTGACTTTGAGTTTTGATGTCGAAGCAAACAAAGTCATTATTTTTTGTATAAATTTAGAAACTCTTCTCTAGTACCCCGCATCCCATCTTGCCTTTGCAGTATTAAACTGAAAATGAATTTAACCGGGTTTGTTCTAGGTGCATCTGTGTAAAGAAAGATGAAGACATTGACAATTTGCCAGACATTTACTTCGCAATGTATGAGTACTTCATTGACTCAAATGGAGAAAAGACTGGGAAATACAACACTATTATCAGTAAAGACGTTGGTTCTAAAAGTAAAGGTTCTAACAGTCATGAATACGAGCGCCCCGAGGCCGTAACCCTTACAAATAAAGGAGTGGGGAAAGTTGTAAGTAAAGTATATTTATAATCCAACATCATATATATAGCTCATTGCTTTTTTTTGTCCATAATACTTACAGAAATACCAAGTGAGCCTCCACGACTATGACACACTTTCGTCGGACGACTACCTCGGTTCGTCAGAGTTCTTCGATCCCTTCCTCGGTCATGGAAAGGTCATGGTCCTTCCATATAGTAGTATAGATCTAACCCCTTGCACAGAATATTCGTGCGGAAAAGGAGCTACACTGTCTTACCTCTATGCACATTAGTTTAAAAATACAGAAACTTTAATACAGAGAACATTGAGTTAAACGGTCCTAACTCTTTGGTTCGACATGTATGGCTAGCTTATAGTATTCAAACATAATATTTTAAAAAAGTAAATATCTTTAGAACTAAATTTAAAATAGTTGAATTGTGTATACGAACCTGTCTCATTACATTTTCCAACTTTTTTAAACATGTCTTAGTAATTTATTCTTTCTGGCAATTTCGAGTTGTGGATGTGTAGTAAATCACTTGTTGGGAAAATCCTTGTTGGCTTTGCTTTTGCATTTTAATGCAATAAATTTTTTTTAAACATAGTTCTAATTTTGCAAAACAAATTAAAATTGATTAATACAAACAAAAAGTAGTCATAATTGACTAATTATATTAGTTGTCCAAATAGGATATTCCTAAAAAGCAGACCTCAGGTGTGAGGGCAAACAGTAGAAGTTATGGATTGCGATTTAATGAAATTTGGTTAGCAGTGACTATGATTGGGAGAAATTTGATCGCAAGGTCGACGATTTGAAAAAATTTTACAACCACGATCAGCGATTCAAAGAAATGTGGTTCGCAAAGACTGCGCTATGAGGTAATTTTGTTTGCAGTGACTGCGATTTTAGAAAATTTGGTAAGCAGTGACTGCGATTGGAAAAAATTTGTTGGCAAGGTCGGGGATTTGAAAAAAATCTTGCAACCACGATCCTGGAATTCAGGCGTTGGGATTCATAGGATCAGCGATTTGAAAAAATGATGTTGTATGACATGACGCATCATATTTCATTGTAAGCGTACGTGTGTTTTATTTGCTACTTATATTTTAAGAGGTACTCAGGAAATAGAGTTTCAGACAATCGAATGTGAATAGGAGAGTAAACAAATGTATTGCACTGTATAAGAAACAATTGTTGCATAGTGTATCGTTATGTTAAAGTTAACCATTTACAACGGAAGCGTACTAAAATCGACGCAAGGTATATTGGAAACGCCAGGTTTAGATTCCAATTTTATATTTTTTGAGATTAAACGTATTTTTTCGCGCATCATATCTATTGTTAATATCAAATACCAGTTCACAACGTCCAAAGTGCGCACAGTTTTGTTCCACAAAAATTTCTTTGCTCAATCGCACATTTCATCAAACATCTTGTTATAGAATGTTTAATAATACCGTAGAAATTGCAGTACCAACAACATATCAATTTTAGAAAAAAAAATTCTAACTCCAAATTTAAAATTAATTAAGAGTCGTACAATGCTAATGCTGAACCGCTGTATTATTAGTAGCGGAAGCGATGCTGAAAGTTACTTATGTTTTCGTCTTTTCTGTCCGTCCGTCTGTCTGTCTGTCTGTCCGTCCGAGACACACATCTCAGGAAACACTGAACATATCTCAAATCTGTTTACGGTGATGGGTTCCTAAGGTTCCGGCGCAGTTCAAGTTTGTTTATTTTTAAACGGAAGTGACCCCCTCGGGGATCAAAGGTCAAGGTCACTTTTCTCTGTGACCACCCAATGACCCCCAAAATGACCCCTTGACCTCAAAATTACCTTGAAAAGCAAGTGAAAAGTACCTCAACATTTGTTTAGGGGACTTTTCTCTCATGATGAAAATGACCTCTTGAACAGAAAATGATCTTTCAATTTCTACTTTTGCATGAAACTAAAATTTATGATGATTTAGATCATCCCAGAGCCCCCCATCATTTAGAAATGGACCAGTGACCACGAAACCACGGGAAGTTGTAACCATTTGCAAGAAACAAATTCTTCAATTTCTATAATCCCAGACCCTATAATTACAACCAAAGTTCTGTGTTTTATTCTAATAATTCTTATTAGTTTCTAATGTCTAATGTTGTCTATTTACTTTTTCTACTTCCGCTACTTCGTTGACCGTTTTACCAATGTTTATTTAATAACGTATAGATACGCAATATTATTATAAAATGGCTACTAATATTGTATTGATTTGAAAAAATAAGTTCATTGATATTAAGACAGTTTTCAGCGACCTGGAGTATAAGTCTCCAGGTATTTTGCTAGTCCAAAATAAATGCAGTGACGGCTGCGCCCGTTTACATATTCATGTTGACAATGAACGACAAGACGCCACAACGACAAAACTGGAAATTGAAAGTAGTTTTCGCGGTCAGTTTTTCTTAGCTTCCGTCAAACGCGGCACTTGCACTATGCGTAGCCACCATCTATTTATATACACGCCGAATAGCTGATGGATTTCCCAACCTTTACGTGGAGTAGGCCCGTCTCCACCGGCGAGGTTCATGTTGACAAAGTTTTTCAGGTTAATTGCTACATGGATGGATTTCGGTGCTTTGACGACGCTTTCGTTAAGACCTTTCATCATAAAGTCTTCCAATCCAATTTGTAAGAAAACTGCCAAGGATATAGCGGCAAACTTCAAAATTCTGTGGTTTCTGGGATCACTTGGAAGTAGATCATCTTTGTTATATGCAATTACGCTTGCGTACACAACAAATTAAATGTAAATAAATCTAGATTTAATATTACTTGAAATTTGAAACACTAAACTACACGCAATCAAGGTCATTATAACGCTCTGCTCAATTTTTGCGATAGTCTCTTTAATTATTTCAACAGAGTCTAAATTTTGAGCTGACTTGAACAACTATCTAAATAGATAAAAAAAAATAAAGGTTGCTACTCATCCAAGCGTCCAATGCTATAATTCTACTATTGCATTTAAATCAAAAGAAATGCTCAAATTTTTATCATATCATATTACACCTATATTACCAGCATATACACTAGGACACCAATTGAAAATGAGTCGATGGTCAATTTTATCTTGGTTTAATGTCTTAGGTTTTTATCACAAGGATTTGTTAATTAACTAATTGTTCTCATTATTTGAAATATTTGTTTCCTGCTTCAACGAGTAAGTTGTGCAAGATACTAATTGCAATAAGCACATTTCATGCATTCCAATTAACGAGGATCCAGCAGAAAAAGAATTAATGCACGTCACATGCCACAACATCGCAGAATAGTCAACGCCGATAATGAATACTTGAAGTATAAAGTAGTAAATAATGACGCGGGAATGATGATTTATTTTTCCACAATTAGTAATTTTTAGCCAGGAATTCCAGCCGTTTGGTAAAATTACAATTCAAGTGATTTTAATTCAAGCCTTGACGCTCATGAAATTCTTTTGTTGACGACATTCTAGTTTTCAGTGACAGAAGAGATTGACAAATCTAATAATCTAGAATGCTAGTAACGTGTACCGTGCTTTAGCATTTGATAGCTATAAAACAGCGTTTGTTAATTGTCTATTAGTTTTTGAGTTTACTACAGTTTGATTAAACACAATTGGCTCTAAACTATGTTTAATTTATTTGGCACTATTGGTGTCCTAGCCGCTACGATAGTTCATATCGCAGCTACTCCACCCTACCTTACGTTGTATTCCGAGAGTTTGCAAGCTGGAAGTAAAATTACTTTCACCGAATCTGTCTCGGACTTATCAATTACGCAAATGCAACTTCCTGCACAATCGGGATGTGTCCGAGGAGCGTAAGTTTCAAGAAAAAAATATTAGTATACTTCGGTCTATTTCTGTCTTACTATTACTTGTCTTACTATAATATTACTAGACTTACTATTGTCTTACTATTTCAAACACGCTGATATCGCAAAGAAACGAGTAACAAAAACAAATTAACACGACGAAAACTTCAGGGTTATCTCGTGCCAGTACGCACTTTAACGAGGTTTCTTTATATATTGTTCTTCTTTACACAATCTTACATAAAAAGTGCAATACTAGGCCATGGACAAAACCAACTCTCTTTTTAGTAAAAATTTGTTTCATCTAAATAACAGCCTATGTGAATTAGCTATTAGCATTTTGATTGAAATTGCAATTCTACGAAAGCTACAATGGTTTGCACGTCGTGGAACTGTCTGTGCGTGTCGTACGTCCCATAATGCTAAACGTCAAAAAATATCTTTAATGATAAATAAATAGTAATAAAACAGACTAAGGTAGTTCAAACAGCAGTATTAGTTCCTAGAGCATTATCGCCATTTATTAATCATCAAAGCTTACGTTTGTTATGCAGATGGTTCTTCTACCTTGCTGTCAACTATCAAAACTATCTAGACTCCCAAGCTGGCATTACGGGAGAACGCTGTTTCAACCTTGTTTTACCCATCAGCTCTTTTCAGTATATTGGGCAACCTTCGGACGCAAGTGCGTGTAGCGTAGGCATCTTTACCGACCACAGTTACAACGGTGGTGTCATTCTTCAAAATTATCCTCTTACATCCTACTTTCCTTCAATCGATGACGGCAATTCTAACAACTACTTCAACTACACAACGACATTCTACGGTTACGCCATAGCCGGGATTGACACTGGTACCTGCTTCCTTACGATACCCAGTCTGTCTGGATGCATCGGTGCTCTTAGCTTCAGTAACAATACGATAAACAAAGCACACTTTTCTCAACCAGCGAAACCTCCGGGCGGTAACCAAAGTGCTATTCAAAGCTGCAATTTTTTCAGTTTTTAGCTGTAAGCTACGATTCCTATTGGTTTCAACTTTTATTTAGCGTTACTATAACTTACAATTAGTTAAATACAAAGCGCTAAATAAATGCTTCAATTAAAAGAAACTGTAACAATTTATTAAAAAAATATATTCTATTGATTGCAAAATTACGCCATTGTTAAGTCGTTTAATATAGTAAAAGCACATCCTGCATAACAAATAACATTCTTAAAATCGATGAGCACAAATAGAAGTGCGCAAACTCTTTTGCCGAATTTTCGGATTAGCCAATCAGTGGTTGTTCTTCCTTGAAAAAAAACTAGCTTACAAGTGTAAACTAAAAATAAAAGAAACTGAATTTTCCTAAAACATCTCGGCTCTTGCTCATTTCTTTCAGCTTTGCGTGGTGGGCAATTTATGGACACTAGGGATGGGCGTTTCCGTTTCGTTTCGTTTCCTCAAGGAAACGGAAACGGAAACGAAACGAATAACCTGGAAACGGAAACGAAACGAAGACTTTTTCTTGGAAACGGAAACGGTAGAAAATTCTATCAGTGCGGTATACTGGGCACATGGGTTCGTATTTTCGTGCATACTATACACGAAACGTTAAANCGGAAACAAAACGAAGACTTTTTCTTGGAAACGGAAACGGTAGAAAATTCTATCAGTGCGGTATACTGGGCACATGGGTTCGTATTTTCGTGCATACTATACACGAAACGTTAAAAAACGTCAATAGTTAAGTTTCCTAATTTCAAATTAGTATTAAATCATCTATTAAAATAAAAATTTATTATTTAAATTAATATTTTGCTAAAACATTTGCCATCAAAATTGTGTTAGATTTGGAATTTTTGTTCAATCAGTAAGCCTGGATACACAACGCCTTATTTAAAGCGTCTACTTATCATAATCGTTGCAGTAAAAAGCGTTTTTACTGTTTTGTCTTTAAGAAATCAGCCAATTTTGAATTGCATGAGGTACATGTTCAGATATTTTATCACAAAATCAATAAATATGCATGAAGAAAGGCAGTATTTAAAATAATATATGAAGAAAAATATGCAATACATAAATTCAACAACAGTTTATTGTAAAAATTTTACCTTTTTCCGCCTATTTTCTCGTGTCATTTAAGAAAAAAAAATTCTTACCGTTTCCCCGTTTCCTCCAAAAAGGAAACGGTCCGTTTCCAATTTGGAAACGGAAACAAAACGGAAACGGATTTTCGTTTCGTTTTCACAAAATTTGGAAACGGAAACGGAAACGGGCTTCGTTTCGTTTCTGGAAACGAAACGTGCCCAGTCCTAATGGACACTTTAAATTTCCAAAAAATAAATTGAGGAACTAGCAAATTAACCTCTGTTTGTTTTCTAGTATCTATTGATCAAACAATAATTTTCAGTAGCAGAGATCTTGATATTATATTAACCAGCAACCAGTTACAAGTATTTATTTGCTACCTATAAATATTAAATAGGTAATAATAATATAGTGTGGGGTTGTGGGAAAAAAGGGGTGTACTGGGATTCGATCCCGAGCAGAGCAAAAGTAAGGTTGCTAGTGTTTACCACTAGATCATGGTGCCTCTTATACCAAGAGAGGCTCAACCAACATGCTAATGCTCTGCAATCCCACAATAGTTAATCAGCCAAAAAAGTTGATCAATTCCTACCAATGACACAGGAATCGCAAAAACTTAAGTTTAATTTATGCTACTCTGAAGCAAATGGTAAAGTTTTGACTTTAATTAAAATTATTTTAAGTTGGAAATTCCAAAATTTTTGGTTCTATCACAATTAAAAGTACTAAAGTACAACATTTGGTTTAATGAACACATTTGTGTGACGCGAGTGAGCTTAAATTTTTGTGGTGACGGCTATTTGAAGACAAACTAATGCATAATGCATTACGTCTAGCGAAAGAGTTTAGATAGCTCAGCACTCTTTGCAATGTAGCCATAACAGAACATGTTAATGGAGCCACTCGAGCTTTACTTACGCATTACTCGAAGAAAACACAAACCGGAAATAGCATCGCTTTTAACAATCGAGTCATCTACTTTTCAAATACTGAAGCGAGTTTCATTACTAATTATGGCTGCGTCGGAAGACAGTGTGTTAAAAAAAAACTTATTCATTATGACTTCTGACACACTATAAATTCTTGAGTTGTATAGCTGAAACTTATGAAATCTTAATTCCTACTCACTTATTGGTAAAGCTGCATGAAACCTGGCGCGTATATAAATTTTTTAGGCATTTTCCAAAGTGGCTGAATTAAAGTTATCCGTTTCCTGCAAGAAACCCTATTTTCCCCTTGTTGACGCTTTTCCCATGAATTTACACACTTGATTGCGATGTGTAGAAAAATTAGGATCAGCGGATTGCCAAGATTTACTGTGAATTAATCTGACTCGTTTTCCCACTTAAAATTTTATAGCAATAACAAATGCACGATGAAAAATCCACGCCAAAATTAGGGCCATTTTTTGCTTTGCCTGCAGATTAAGACTGTAATGATAAGCTTAATGAGGCATTGAAAATTGTAGTTTATTAAACTCAAATTTGAAATTTGTTCTATAAATTCCACTAACTTTTTTCATAAAACTCGCAGTACATAGCGGACCACTTTAAGTGGGTGGTGAATATGTCACGTCTTGTGCTTCTAAACTAAAATGTTAAAGCAACAAAAGGTACAAAAAAGCAACACGAAGAATCATCTGTATGAGTTCAAAAAAAACACTAATCTTAACGTAAAATGTAAACTTTTATTTTACAAGCTAAACAAATTCACTTTATTAAATAAGTATTATATACAACTGGTGTATCTTCGTAACTTGTTGGATGGATTACGGGCGGTCAAATTCTACGGTTGAAAACGTTAACAAATGCTACATAAATACAACATTTAGAATAATACAATGTGGCAGAATTAATTGAGCGACAAATTCAATAGAAAAAATGTCATTTATTTTGTAAAAATGTCATATTCGAATGTTATTCTATCTGGGAACAAAATTTAAAATTTTCCTAAGCATGGTTGTTATTGCTGAATGTAAACAAGTGTAGTACCTGAACTAACCTTGAAAGAACAGTGTTGCGGACGTTTAACTGTATATTATTTGTGACACGGATTAAAAAATATCAATGAATGTGAATTTGTAGCTGTTAAGATTTTGAAAACAATAAATACTGGTTGGTTTATTAAAATATACACACTAAAAATAAAATAGAATGTTGCTTCTTCTAAGTCTAAATCTAAGAGTTCTTAACCACAATTTCACATGCTCTCTAGCAAATTGTATTACTAACATGTTGGCATTCCTAAAAATAAACACAAAACTTAAAGAAGTTCACGTTCCTCACATTTCGTATTTTGCACAATTTCAACAAATGAATATTGTAGAGTCAAACTCACTGGATTGTGTAATTAGTGTTCTTAAAGTTTATAAATCTAGTAAACTTAACACACTTGGGAAAAAATTTAATTTAATTTAATCTTGATTTATTATTACTTTGTTTGCTCTTCACATTACTTTGGCATCATTGGGTTAAATATTTTTTCCGGTTTCTATGCTTCATCGGCTGTGGCATTTTACCAACCAATAAACAAGAACACCGATTGAAATTGGGTCGATGGTCACTTTCGTAATTTAATTTTTCATTTTTTTTCACGATTTTGTAGGCATTAACAAATAGTTCTCATGGAATTGCGTGCCTTAATTGAAAAATACATTTTCTGCTTGAACAAGCAGGTTGTGTATGATACTAAAAGCAATAAAATAATTGAGAGAAAAACATTTCGTTCACTCCTGTTATTGAGGATCCAGCAACAAACGTATTAATTCCAGGCAGATGCCACAACATCGCAGATACTGGAGGCATAAATTAATAAATTGTGAAGCTGATTTGATTATTTTTATTTCACAGTCGTTAACAATTTTTAGCCAGGAATCCCAGTTTTTTGGTAGGATTACAATACATGTCATTTAAATTTAATCCTTGACGTTAACGAAAAATTTTTGATGACGACTTTATGGATTTCTGTTAAAACAGAGATTGAAAAATCTAATAATGTAATATACCAGTAGCGTGTAACGGCCGTTACAATTAATAGCTCTAAAACAGTGTATTACAAATTTTCTATTAATTTTTGGAGTTGCTACAGTTTGAGCAAACACAAAAGGCTTCCGACTATGTTTAATTTATTTGGCACCATTGTTTTCCTAATCGTTGTGGGATTTGCTAACGCAGGTGCTCCACCATACCTTAGGCTGTATTCCGGCAGTTCACAAACTGGAAGAAACATTACTTTTACCAAATCGGTCCCCGACATATCGACTACTCAAATAGATTTCACTGCTCAATCAGGATGCGTCCGTGGAACGTAAGTTTTTGTTCTGGTTTTTTAAATTGTTATAATAGGTTCTACTACTCATCTATTTTAGTTTAGTATCAACTTACTCATTCTCTTACCTACTACTTACCCTACTTACACATTTCAAGCGGCTGGTGCAAAAAAAACTATAAGTTGTATAGTCAAACTAGGAACTCGTGTAACTAGTTCCAAAACGAAAACGGGGTTATTTATTTCCATTTCTGCGCTTTGACGAGGTTTCTCGTTATATTGTTTTTTCATGAATTTTCATGAATTTTCATAAAAATTACTATACTAAACCATTTACTAAACTAATTTGTTTTTAGGAAGAAGAATTTCTGATTAACTACCTGTGAATTATATATTATCTTAAATCAGCAATTATATTGATCTATAACGACTTATACCCCGGGCAACTCTCTGCCCTTATAGTGCGTCCGGATATGCTAAAATTAAAATAACCAAAAGCATTTTCTGCTAAAAGAATAACCTCATAAGAATTACGTCTTACAAGGGAACATTGCAGGAGGCAACAAGACAAGAGGAGATCAAGACAAGCGTAATACGGAGTGTTCACCAAACATATACAGTGCTTCCCATTTAAAACGATACACCGTAATAATAAAAAATTTGTTTATGCCAAAACCATGGAGGGAAATTAGTAAGAAAAATATGAAATCGAGAGTAAAAAGCTCCATACCTTGGGAAAAAATCTCAAAACAACCTAAAAAGCCCTCCATTGTTTACAATTTTTCAAAAATCTCCAGTAACGACTCATTTGGGGTGTATCGTTTTAATTGGGAAACACTGTATAAGTACTTTAACCAAAAATTAGCTGCAGCGTTCCACGCTTGCGCAAAGTGTTTTGAAATTCGATTTTTTAAAATTTCTGCATATATGTTTGGTGAACACCATGTATAACGCTTGTCTTGATCCGCGTGTTACCTCCTGTAATGTTCCCTTGTTAGATTATGTCATGTGCTTAAACAGCAATATTAGCTCCTAAGGATTTGCAGACGAAGAGTAGTTGAATAAGAATTCTATATTCTATAAAGTCAAATTATCGATGCTCACTTTTATTGTTCAGATGGTTTTTCTACCTTGCTGTCAACTATCAAAACTATCTCGATTCTCAAGCCGGCATTACAGAAGAACGCTGCTTCAATCTTATATTACCCATCAGTTCCTTCTAGTATATTGGCCAATCTTCGAATGCAAGTGCATGTAGCGTAGCCATCTTTACCGACAAAAGCTACAACGGGGTTGTCAGCATTGTTCAATCCTATCCTGTTAGATCCTACTTCCCTGTAAGCAATGGCGGTAATATCTACAATGACTACGCAACACATTTCTACGGTTACGCTATAACCGGTTACGACGATGGTAGCTGCTTTATTGAAATACCCAGTCAGTCGGGATGCATCAGTGCTCGGAGTTATG
Organism: Bilobella aurantiaca; assembly: GCA_021029175.1. Lineage (NCBI taxonomy): Eukaryota > Metazoa > Arthropoda > Collembola > Poduromorpha > Neanuridae > Bilobella > Bilobella aurantiaca. Next base: position 19,023 of record VYYI01000930.1, read on the forward strand.
CTAACAATATAATAAACAAAGCACATTTTTCTACAGAACCAACACCCCCGGGTAGCAGCATGAAAGCTATCCTTAGCTGCAGCCCTGGTTTCCGTTATTAGGTGTCTATTGGTTTCATCTATTACTTAGCGTTACTTCATTCACTACTAAGCACTGAATAATTGTTTAAGTGAAAGAAAAACTGTAATTTTTGTAACCTGTAAATAAATCGTGGTAAAACGGTTCAACCAAGCAGTATCAATTGGAATTGTAGAATTATAGTCAATATTAGAATAATTAAATAAATTTATGTAGATATTCTTCGAAATTTTCTAAAGTGTTAGAGTACAGCACAGTTTGAACTTCCTGCAATTTTGAGCGAGGGCAACTGGTATCAGAAAAACTAATTAAATTTGGTTTTATGCAAAAACTGTGTGACCTTAAAAGGTGATTTTGTGTTCAAGGAATGCTTTGAATGTAAACGGGCTTTAGAATCATCGGAAACGTAACTTTTTATTTTAGGCAAAGGCCATTTTAAGGTGAAGGGATCATTTTCAAGTCTAGGGGGGCCCTACGATCATTGAGACCATCTTAACTTTTTGTTTCATGCAAAACTAGAGTTTGACCTTGAAAGGTCATTTTGAGGTCAAAGGGTCATAGGAGAGTCACTCAAATTTAGTCTTAATTTATTCTTTCGGGAAGAATCTCTTTTATCTTCTCGAGCAAGGTTCACACAATTCCAATTCCGCGTTCAGGTAAATTGGCACTTATTTTAAGGTAAACGAAAAAATTTGAAAACTTGAGAAATCTAACTTTAATAAACATTAATAAAAAAATTGTATTTAAAAAAAGTTTATTCGAAATATTTATTTTGGAAAATGAATTTTCTGATTTTCGTCTAAAGGAAAAATTGGCGGGATAGCCTTGGCGTCGCTTCAACATTAGTTACGAGCTCTGCTTCAGCGATGAGGCTATCTAAGATGTCCAGTGGTGGGGCTGGTGGATAATGAGCAGGAGAAACCTCCGGTCCGTAATACTTTACGTCTGTTGGGAAAGGGTTGTCCAGATTCAACGCTTCGCTTTCTTTCAGTAATGAAGTATTGGGGATACAGGAAACTTTTAATTATGTGCAGTGCAATTAATTTTAATTAGATAAAATTTCTGGTGGTGATGCAAATCGCCAGCTCTAAACACCTTTTCCTCAATCCGATTTTAAACCACTCTTTGACAGTTCAAAATGTTTAATGTCACAGTTGATCAGAATAGTTTTTTTAACAACAGCTCGGGGGTAACGGATATGCACTCCTATCAGGCCGCATATTATTTATTAGATGTAATAATAGCCATGTTCGGTTTCATTGGCAACACATTTAGCATAATCATATTCACTCGAAGGAAACCTAAGACGTCAACTGACATCATTCTGCTAAACTTAGCCATTGCCGACTCACTAGTTCTTGTGACATCTGCAGCATATGATGCCCAAATTTTATTGTCTACGAAATTGAAAGAAAGTCAGGCATCAATTTTTAGAGCAATTTGTGCCATAGGTTACTGTATTGGTAAGCTCATACAATGACTAAACTTAGCAGGACATATATGATGTGTTTCAAAATTTATTTTATCCGTTTTCGGAGCAAACGCATTATACGTATTATACGTATTAGATAGATACCTGCAGAGCCAGTATCACGTATCCGGTAACGTATCATGTATCGTTTTTGAAAAAATTCGTGAAGCGGGAAAATACCGTTTGCGTTATTTGCTAAGGTAGAATTCCAAAATATACGTGCAGTATTACGTGAATTTGATTTCTAATTAACACGCAATTCGAGATAGTTCATGTTCGAAGCATTGACATGTATTCCACAACGGTTCAGTTTAGAACTATTTAGGTTTGTTTATTAGTTAGTTTGTAACATTAATGTTTTGAAGTTAATTATAATAATTATGTTCCAAGAAGGTACAATACTCTCCTGCAACTTTTCAAAGGTCAATGTCAAAGTCAAAATTTAGGTTTTACATATAAGCAAGAGAAACAATACAAACGTCAATATTTTTTTTATGGAAACAATTCGTTGACGATATAAATATTTAATTTGTAAACTAAACGGACATCTTTGATTTTTAGGTCTTACGTCATCGATTTTTCTTATTGTTGTCGTTAATCTAGAGCGATATGTGGCGGTGTGTTATCCCTTAAAGGCGCGGCGTCTGTGCACCAGAGGAAACGCTATATCTCTAGTTTTAGCGTCGTATTTCTATTCTGTGCTTTACCAAATATTCCGGCAAGGCGCTTACTACCTTCTTGGAGATTACCGTTACGACAAGCTTGGAGCTGAAGAAGGTCTTTTGGAAACTAATTTAGGCAAAACGTTGGGCATTGTAATAGATAGGGTGATACAACCAATTGTTCAGTTGTTTGTGTTAGCATTAGCAATTTTAATTCACTGTAATATTCACATTGCTATGAAAGTTATACGGACAAGTCGAGCAAGAGCGAACCTTTCGGTCCAAGCAAAAGATAACGTGTCGATTACGAATAGTTGCTTCTTGGTTACAGTCATATTCCTGTTTTGTCATGTTTGGTGTGTGGTGTACCAATATTTTGATTTAAGTTTTCCTGATTGGACGGAGGTAATGTATACATTGAACTCTGCGGTAAATTTTCCTCTATATGTGCTGTTGGGAAGTAAGTTCCGGACAGAATTTTACTCAATCATTAAGTGTAAAACTTATGTTCAATAACATTCTTCTGCGTGTGTTTTAGTAAAATATTGTGGTGTGCACTTATTAGAATTGTTTATTAATATTAAAATTAGGCCGGCCGAGTTTGATCTAGTGGTCAGAGCCTTTGTCTCTCTAAACTAGTCTGTAAACGTGGGTTCAAATCCCCCGATCATCTGCAAAAAAATGTCTTTGCTACTTGTTTATTCCGCAACCCTACAACTGTCGCAAACACCTGTTTATTCTTCCACTCGCAGTCCCATGCTGTCACAAGCAGAAATGTCGCAGAATGACGTAGGAGCCCATGAGAATGATAGGGGAGCCTCAAACCAAAGACGCTGATTTCGGGACACTGCGCACTCTCTACATCGCTACTTCATGGATCTGCAGGATTCTTGGTCTTGTATGACGTTTGGGTACGCCAATAACGCAAAACGGTTTTTTTTTTTCAAAAATTATATTTTATTTTTAGAAATAAAATTTGTGAACAGATAAAGTCAGAATTAAGTCATCAAGGCACATTCAAGGCCCAAAAGGCTCTTCAAAATAACTTGTAATATACAAAACTCAAATTCTCACAAAATAAATACAAGAAGGGTCGGAGAGTAGCCAATTAAGCACTATCTTACGACGGGCTTGTTTTGCTAGTAATGATAATTTCTCTACTACATAAAAAGCGCAGTTGGTTGGCAGTGGTGTGTCGTCAGACAAATAAAAACTAACTTATGTTACTTTATGACAAGATTGGATGTGCACTAATAGTTGTTATTCATTTGAACATCTATTTTTTAGTGTCAAATATTTACTTTAATTAGTTAATTGTCTTTAAAATTATCAAAAATGGAAACTTTTTTTTAATTAGCTCTGAATATTTAATGTGGGCTTATAAGTACGTTTAAGCTAACTAGCCCTTCCAAAAAGCTCAAAAACAATTGCAAATTAGTTGATTGTGACAAATAATAACACTAAAGGGAATAACACGTAACAAGTTTGTTCTTGCACAGAACGTATAAATCAGATTATTTTAAGAACAATTAAAATTGGGATAGCTACACAACCCTGATTTTTTCGGGTAATCTGTTATGTTAACTTAAATGTGCGAACAAATTCACGCTATTCAGAATGTGCCCTTTTGTTTTCAAGCTGAGCTAGATCAAAAATCTTGCGCAAGATTATAAACGGAAATCTTGTTCGCACTTGTAAGTCCACTGTTAGATGTTAATCCTAAAAAAATGAATTTCAAAGAAGACTTGCACATCCAAACAAATGTTTGTTCTAGTGAGCTCTGCCGTTTAAGGTGATGGTTCCAATGAGGTTTAGTATTAATGACTTATTGCCTAATACTTCTGTTCGTTTGTGTTTATGAGAAAGATAACCTTAAACCTTAAAACATTTCTAATAAGTGTAGGTTTCTAAAGTGCAAAGTCCATTTCAACGTATGCAACGACGAATGTGGGGAGTCATCAGTTAATCCATAATCCAAAGTCAATTTAAATCCTCAAAGCATAAAGATAAGTTAAATAACATAAAATATAAACCGTTTGAGTCAGTCACTGGTAAGGGAGACCTTTGCGTGATTAAAAACTTCGGGAAAAAAAATTCTATTTATAAATCGATACTTATTTCATTTTTCAATGTATATTGTTTAAATGGATATTCCGCTAATGAGCTATTGAGATTTGCGAACAAATGAATTATAATTCACCGCAAAAGAACAGTCTGAAAAAATCTTTATCTCGTTAACGCGTTTGTTTGACTCCACTATTTTCCTCCTTAGATAATTTTTGGTCGTTTAGCCACTACGAAGTGCTTAACTATGACTTAAATTAAATTTATAAGATGATTGAAGTTTAATTTATAATAGCAGCATTTGTCTAACTTTTTTCGTGGACGCTGCAATTATGCGTGACTAAGACGTAAAATTTTGACGTAGGAATTGGTTAGATTCGTTGACTTTTATATATTACGTGCAAAGCCGTCCTGTGGCAGGAGGATTTTCATTAAGTAATAATAAAGCTTTTTATTTACAATGAATTTATTCACACTTTAAATCAAGAATTAAGACAAAGATGAAGCCCATCAATAAGGCTGAATGAGGGACATGTGATTTTGTGTGCAACAAACCCACCCAGGGTGAATTAATTTTAGCAGTGGGGAATTGCTAAAAAATGGCCAACAATAGTATAGGGATTGCGCACATTGACCTATCTACCTATCTCTCGACCTAAACCTATCGCGATAGGTCAGGCTCCGCCCACCGTTAGGTAAATCTTCGCCGATAAGTCACA
>VYYI01000931.1:0-24009 GCA_021029175.1 Bilobella aurantiaca
AGGTCAGATACACAAGGTAATTCCTTTAAGGGGAAAACCAATGGCAAAGACTTTTTTGTGGCTGATCGGGGGATTTGAACCCCCGTTCTCACGCTGGCTAGTGGAGAGAGACAGACGCTCCAACCACTAGGAATTACAATCTAGATGTAAGGTGTGGGCCGTGACCTCCACTTCCCAGGCCTTAACTAAATGAATGAAGGGGGACAAAACGGGTACTTAAGGGGCTCTTTGGCCCAAAGGCTGGGTTTATTGACCCTAAAACCTAAACTAAAGCCCTCAAGAGCTAAAACTAACCATAAGGCCTCTAGGCCTAAATAATCCTATGCCCTTAAGGGGTCTAACAAATACTGAAGGCCTATGGACGAGAAAGAGAAAGGGGAGCCTTAAGGGAGGAACCACTCCTGGCTCTGCACCACTCCTGGCGCAAGCCTCTCCAGGCTTAAGGGACTGAAGGGGGAAGGGGGCACTTGACCTGCGGGCATCCTGTAGGATGGAGAAGGTTGGAAGCCACGGCGAGGCGAGTCCTGCTCTTTGGCGCTGCTGAGGATGAGCTCCGTCCTCCTTGGTGGTTGGGGGCCTTCTGAGGAGGATGAGGCGAGTGGCCAAGATACTCTCTCCTTCTCGTGCACCAGCACGAGGGTAAAGCGTGGGGCACACCGCGTGTTAGGTGGCAAGGAAGGGGAAACGCGTCCTAGGCCTTATGGCCTTTAACTTAATTGCAATTAACTAATGGTGAGGTCATAACCTCACACCACCCCCTCCTGTACAACGAGCGTTGCGCTCAGGGTGAGGAAAAAAATTATAACAAAACAAAAAAAATGACCAGAAAATAATGACAAAACTAACAGAAATATTACTAACCAAGCTTATCAGAAAAAAATGACAACAGCATTTTGGGGGAGGGCTTAAGGCCCTAACAATGACTTAGCCAAAAACTAACAAAATACAGCAATTTTAACATATAAATTAACTAAACAACACTTTAACAGGGTTAGGGCCCTATCGCAACCTAAACCTGTAGACATATTACTACAAACAAAATGGTTGGCAACCAAAAACAAAATTGGAAACAAACAACGAATGACATTTCTAGCCAAAAAATTAAATAACAAACAACAATGGCATATCTAGCCAGAAACAAGGGGGATACCCTAAAAATAATGTAAGTGACTGTTCCCGCCACAAATATCAATAAACCCAGCGAGGTGATCAGCCTGACACAAGGGAAATCGCACTTGATCACGAAATTTTAAACGCGGCCTATACGCGAAACATTTGATCGCACTTCCGCGCGAACTTGTATTGCTAGCAATTTTTTTTTATGCTTTTCGCAATTTTTCACCACGAACGCTTTTAACCGAAAAGTTTAAGGTTTGAGAACGATTAAATGGGATCTCCTATCCGCGAGTCGGACTCTAGCAAAAACTTAACGGGTTGGGAACTGGCGGCACAGTTCCTAGGTTGCATCTCCTAGGTCGTGCACCTCACTCCACTAGGGTCATTTGCCCGCATTCATTATTTTCATTTACATTTATTTTCCCCAAATTAAACATTTGCATTGCCAAATCGCTGCTCATTTCGCCACTTTCCTTTGAAAAGTATCTCTCTCCAGAGCCAGAGTTAAGGTTATAGCTGGGTGTTTCATATACCTTGGACCTTAGCATGTCATTGTAAGGTGAGGAGATAGTTTTTATTAAAAAGAAACATCTGACACCATTTGAGCCAGCTAACTAATTGTTTCGTGCATAATTAAGGGACGACTAAAGGTAGGAGGTCCAGGGTCAAGAGTCCTGTAAAGGGCAAATGGGAGTCACTTCCGGTCAAACAAAAACAAACTTGAACTGCGCCGGAACCTTACGAACACCTCACCGCAAACAGATTTGAGATATGTTCAGTGGTTCCTGTCATACCCCAAATCCGCCTACGCAAATGGCCAATTTGGAGAATGACACTTTCCCCATGTCGCTTTGGAGGGGCCCGCGGCCCACTCCAAAGGCGACACGTAGCCCTAGGCCACTGTGCCAAAACTCAAAAATACTTTTAGCAAATCCAGCCTCAGCCTCCAAAACGAGAGACTGAGGCTGAATCAAGAAAGGGCATAAGACACCGACTGACCTAGTTCGGGGCTCTTAATCGGGAAACAGTCTTATCTGAAGTATCACTTTAATTCGACTCTGAATAACGTTTCTAGGGCTCTAAGGGCTCCAGGACCCCTTAGGGGAGTCCTGGAGCTTTTTAGCATTTCTCTAAGTATCTCTTTCTCCGTCGTCTTTATCTGCTTGGGAAGTGCTTCGGTTTTCGTCATACCAGGTCGGTTTTTACTAACTCAATATGAAATAAAGCTGACAACAATCAGATAAGTTTCTGTCTTTATTATTATTATAATTATATATTATAGTTGGGCACTCTAAAATATCTTCATCCAAAATACAGTCAGATATAGCATGTACCACTGAGGCTATCCGGCCCCGGAGAGTTGGTGAAAGGCCCCTGGTGCCTTTCCCTGACTCTCCGGGAGAGTGTGGGAACATCGACATCCCTACCGCCACCGGAGGTCAAGACGACTTCCGGAGGGGGTCAGGGAGCGTCACAGTTCCTGAGATACAGGGGTGACTCGGACGGACGGACGGACAGACTCAACGAAAACATAAGTAGCTTTCAGCTTCGCTTCCGCTACTAATAAATACAAGATTTAGGTATTTAAATAAGTTTAAAAAACAATTCAACAACTTTTCCCCCCTGGAACCTGTAAATTATCTATTGACATTTGTGGCAAGTGAAATTTGTGGTGGAACGGTCAATCAGTAGCGGAAGTAGGAAACTTAGAACTAGATAAATATTAAGATTAGACTACAAAATAGAAGTCTTGCTATTCGGAAGTCAATAGGCCATTTTAAAATTTACAAGCGTTTTGGTCATCAGGACTATTATAACTTTTCGTTTCATGCAAAACTAGAACTTGACCTTGAAAAGTCAGGTTGAGGTTAAGGGGTCATTTTGGCGGTCACAGGGGTCATGGAAAACATCATAACGTTTTGTTTCATGCAAAAGTATGGTTTAACCTTGAAGGGTCATTTTGAGGGCAAGGATCCATTTTGCGGGTCATTGGGGGGTCACAGAGAAAACTGTCCTATACAAGTCTTGCTCCCCTTCATAAGAGGAACAACTTTTATTGGCGGTCACAGGGGTCATGGAAAACATCATAACGTTTTGTTTCATGCAAAAGTATGGTTTAACCTTGAAGGGTCATTTTGAGGGCAAAGATCCATTTTGCGGGTCATTGGGGGGTCACAGAGAAAACTGTCCTATACAAGTCTTGCTCCCCTTCATAAGAGGAACAACTTTTGTAGGGGTCATTTTTATATTGTCATGGAATAATATCCCTTGACCGTTGACCCGGAAGTGACCCCAAACAAACTTGCACTGCGTCGGAACCTTAGAAACACATCACTGCAAACAGATTTGAGATGTGTTCAGTGGTTCCTGAGATACACGTGTGGTTCGGACGGACAGACGGACGGACGGACGGAGGGACGGTAGGACATAACTGACGAAAACATAAGTAGCATTCGCTTCGCTTCCGCTACTAATAAGTATCACTATAGCTTCTAGCGCTACAATTTCGATGAATTAATTGACGACAAATCACGCAATTTGCTTGATGCTCCACTGCATTTCCGTTGCACTCCGACGTCGCGCAATGTACCGAATCATCCGTACTGCCCCGTAGCTTAGATATTGCTGTGGGAAGTCCAAAGTCTCTCCTAACATTGAGTTTGGTTTTGGAAGTCGTCGTGAGAGGCGCAGAATATTCCAACATCCCTCTTGTTAGTTGATTACTGCAAGCAACTTTACAAAGTTAAATTTTTGTATTTACCACGCTATTATTCTTTTGGGAAAGATGTCATGTCTTTTTCCTTTATTTGTTGTCTCTGTTTTGAGGGAATGGCTAGGTGATTTTTACTTCTTTTTTTCTACAAAAGCATATCTGCATTTTATTCAGCGTCAGAAATTTGCATCGTTTTAATTTAATTTTTTTTTTCAATTTAAATCATTATTTTTTTTTGTTTAAAATGGAATTGCGGAACGTGGAGAATAGGAGTGTTGCTGAAGCTGAAATGCTTAAATTCTAAAGTATGAGCATTCATTTCAAAATATATACAATCAGACATCATGAGAATTAGGATTAGTTTTAAGATTGTATTAGATTTTTCAACGCTTAAATTAAATTTTTATCACAAATCATTTTAGGCTTAACCCAAAACAAAATTTTAAAAATAAGCTTAGGTTTAAAAAATAGTAATTTCTTAAAACTAAAACAGAATTTTAAACTTAAATTCTAAGCGCGAACTAGGCCATCTTCTAGCAGAATAATTAGGCAGAAACATAATTGCGAGTAACTTTGTATTGACGGATAAAATGGTACAACCATTGGCTTATATCAACTCAGAAATTATTTTAACTCACTAACTTTTCAAACGAAAGCCAACAGAATTTCAATTTTAATGTGTTTCCAGTAACAATTTTTCTAAAAAATAGATTTTCGTACCACCTACAATCACGAAGAAATAATAGGAAATGCTTTAATAGGGTTATTATAGTCCAGGTTGAGTATATTGAGTGAGCAATAACCGTTAATTTTCCTTTCCAGAGGTAAGCTGTTCTTAAAGTAGAACTTTAGATATAAAAGAAAATGCTGCTAATTTAATAAAAGAAAAAAACTGAACAACCTTTACATTAATACAGGCGGAACCTAGCCACTAACTTAGAATTAGGTGTCACAAGCCTCTAAGAGGCTCCCTATGTTTTAGAATCAGATATATTTATGCCAAAAATTATCTTTTTTTTTTTATAAAAAACAAACCGTTGCAAACGCACGTAACTAAGTAGCGTATTGAACTAATGCAAATGAATTTGACCAATAAGACCCCGAAAACGCCGATTTTTTGGTCTTGGGAATCAGTTAGAGTGTCATCACACTGCGCAGAATGGGTCGGGAGTCACCTGGAACAATGGTACCAGTACAGTTTTTCATTTTAAGCAAAAAAAAATCCAAAGAATCCGAATATTCAATTTTGGGGTCATTTTTGGGGTCATCCCAGTTTTGGGGTAAAGGGTCAGTGGTCAGCTGGGTCATTAGTACCATCTAGGGATGTTCAAGTTCCAGTGCCAGAAACAAAACAAAACCGGTTTCCAGTTCCGTTCCAGTGCCAGTTCCAAGAATTTTAGAAACGGCTCAAACCGTTCCGTTCCAGTTCCGTTTCCGGTTTCATGTCCCTTTGAAACCGTTTCCTCGGGGAAACGAAACCGGAACTTTTACAATATCCAAATGAGTGATACCGCGGGAAATTTTTAATTTTTTTTTATATTAACTGTGCGACAAATGTGCGTATTTTTTGTTCTGGTTATTTGGAAGATAGCATGATAGAACGATATTTTGTTTAAAGAATTGTATTTACCACTGACCAGAAACAAAATTGAGTGCAAAAAGTTAGTTAAACAAGGTTTGACAATATATTGCTATGCTTTTAGCTGTAGAAATAGCACTTTGAGCATACTTTTACAGTGATTTGGTACCACTGATCAACTCTGCGTTGGATTTCTACCATTTTTAAGGTGAAATTGGCAAGGTGAATTCCGTTTCCGGTTTTGTTTCGTTTCGTTTCCAGTTCCGTTCCGTTTCGTTTCCGGTTCCACATTTTTATCACGGTTTCGTTTCCAATTTGGGATTTTCAGTGTCGGTTTCGCTTCCGTTTCTTCGTGGAAACGGAACGGAACTGAACTTGAACATCCCTAGTACCATCATTACCTTCCATTTTATGTATGGTAACATCGTACGTTTTCATTTTATGCAAACTCACAAATTTTTGGTTTTTTGGTTTTGAGGGTCATTAAGGGGTCATTTTAATTAATTTAATTAAATTTAGTTTAATTAAAGGGGAAAGGGTGTAGAGTTAGTCGTTGAAAACGTCATGACTTTTTGTAATATGCAAAGCTAGCAAAAATCTTAAAAATCTGATTTTTCGAATTGAAGGGTCATGTAGGGGGTTATTGATATAAGGATGAAGGTTACGGGGTCACTTATTTGGTCCTTGAAACTATCATGACTTTTAGTTTCATGCAAAACTAGCAAAAAGCCAAAACACTGATTTTTCCGTTTTTTGGGATTGAGGGTCATTTGGGGTCATTTCAATAACGGGAGATGGTCTGGAGTCGCTTAGATCCTTGAAATCATCATAACTTTTCGTGTTATAAATGGGGGATCATTTTGGGGATCATTGACATAAGGGTCTTGGGTCACTTTCGTCCTCGAAATTATCATAACTTATCGTTTCATGCAAAACTAGAACAAATCCGGCAAATCTGAATTTTCGGATTTGGGGGTCATTTAGGGGGTCGTCAAAATCAGGGTGGAGGGTATGACCCCTATGGCCCATCTTCGAACTTGGCCTCACTCTTGACACTAGGAAAATACTCCCGCAAACAGATTTCAAAAAAGTTATCGCGCAACCGGACGGACGGACAAGACAGACGGACGGACGGACAGACGGACAGACGGACGGACGGACAAAACGTTCCCATAAAGTAGCTAATACGATACTTAATAATAGTTATTGTCATAGACCACTAGCAGGCTAGTGCGTGTCAAAGTATTTGTTACGAGGTTAAGAAAAAATGTATCTGCTTTGTCATTAAATAAATCACGATTAAGTTCCGTTGTTATAATAAGCGTTTTATCCTTAGCGTTTTGTACTGTATTCAAAAAAGTGCCAATGCAATTGATTAATGACATAAATTTAATCTCTACATTGAGGGTCTCTCAGATGAGTACGCAAAATTACAGTTGGGCGGGATTCGATTGGCAAGTGCTGTTATCCATCATCTCCTTTACGCAGACGATCTCGTTATTGGGGCTGAATCTAGAGAATCGCTGCAAAGCAAAATTGTGATAGCTTCAAACTTTTTTCACAATAAAATGTTGGAGGTCAACACCACGAAAACACAGATAATGGTGTTTTCAAAATCTGGAAGAACCCCAAACGGCGCCAAGTTCACCTGCAGAGGGACAGAGCTGGAAAACACTAAGATTTACACCTACCTAGGTGTCACTTTCTCTTCCAATGGCAAGTTTCGCGAACACGCTGAAAGAGCCGTGGTCAAAAGGCATGCAGCCGCGGCCGCCCTGAGAACAACCCTTAGGTTCCCAAGAACATTCTTTTTCGCCACTGTCCACAAACTACTACAGTCCATCTTGCACTCTACCACCTTTTACGGTGCTGGAATTTGGGGATTGAACCATTATGAGACTCTAAAAAAGGTACAAAAAGAGATACCTCAAGAATGCTGTGGGTATTCCAATCTGCTCTCCAAGGTACTTCGTCCGATCAGAGACAGGCGTTCCACCTATCAAATACGACGTTGCAAAGTTGCACTACAACCAATGGTGCAGACTTCTAGAGGAAAACGAAGACCCTCAGAATAATTTAGCTCGCGCCGCTTACGATGATATGAGGAAAGCATCATTCAATTCTGAAGATAGTAGTAACTGGTGCACACAAATGAAAAATCTCCTCAGTTCGGTGGGAACGGAATGGTTGTGGTTGCAAAACTCTCACCACCTCTCCTGTTTAAACAAAAAGGTATTTCTTTTAAAGCTAAGGAGCATTTTAGGGAAGTCGGACTTGGAGATGGCAAAGAACTCAACTACTATGCCACACTATCACAGCCTAACAGGAGACTCTTATGCGGGAAAGTTCTAACCAGTAACCTTCCGAAGTACGCTGTGACAAGGGTAGCCCAGTTAAGACTTCTCAATGATTCTCTTCTGAACAATGGGACTTGGATAAATCTAGGAGCTTTCCAAAACGTGGACTGCAAACTTTGCGGCTTACCACTTTCACTCCAACATGTCCTGGTGGAATGCGACGCGAATTCAAGAGAAAGAGAACGACTCACGCACGGGTGCAATGCACAAATTCATTGTCCGCCATTGAAACCCTGTTAGACTCTTTGACGAAATTCTTGGCTGACAACTTCACTTACAGGAAAATCCACGTCTATTTAAACAATGTGGTGGGCAAATACCAATTTGAACTGTCCGTTCGAGGATACAAATGGAGACAACCAAGAGGACTCTTTACTTTTCTTTTCTACATTACATTTTACCAATAATTTTATTTTAATTTTAATGTAATTTTAATATTACGTATTAATTTAATGAGTATGTACATGTTGATATGGGTGAGCCTTACATCAAATAAACTAAAAAAAAAAATTAATGACATCAAATAACTAATTTGCAAATTTAAAATTATTCTTAATGTAAAATTGTGCGATATTTCCGCATAAATTATTTGCTTTCCTAGGCGCCGTCGTGCCTTATCCTGGTATTGGTCCATTACCACGTGGAGCAAGGATAAAGTATCAAAACTACTACCAATGGGCTTGCTTCATTTTGCCAATACAAGCGTTGATGCATTACCTTCCGTTTAAACTATGGAAACACCTCGAAGAAGGAAAAATGAGGACACTAGTTGCAGCATATATTCCGAGTGAGGACAAAATGAAAAGAAGAACTCAGTATCAAAGAATGGCGACTGACAATTTGGAAGAAATCAACAAGATAATTCTGGACTACTTTATTAGGAGCGGAAGCGAAGCGAATGCTACTTATGTTTTCGTCATTTTTGTCCGTCCGTCCGTCCGTGTCCAACGTGTATCTCAGAAACCACTGAATATATCTCAAATCTGTTTGCGGTGATATGTTCCTAAGGTTGCCGCGCAGTTCAAATTTGTTTTTGTTTGACCGTAAGTGACCCACTTGCCGGTCAAAGGTCAAGGCCAAATATTGCCTCACGATTATCTCAGGAACTATTCAATGTATCTCAAATCTGTTTCCAGATATAAGTTCCTTCAGATCCGGCGCAGGTCAACTTTGTCTTTGTTTGACCGGAAGTGTCCCCCTTGGGGGTCAAAGGTCAAAGGATACCATTCTATGACAACATGAAAAATGAGGCTTACAAAAGTTGTTTCTCTTATAAAGGAGGGGATGACCAATGACCCCCAAAATGACCCATTCACCTCAAAATGACATTTCAAGGTCAAACTCTAGTTTTGCATGAAACAAAAAGTTATGATGGTTTCGATGTTCGTAGGGCACCCTTTCATCCGGAAATGACCCCTAGATCTCAAAATGACCTTTGAAGCGCCCTCTGCTTTACCATTAGCAGGAAGTGTAGATCTCGGTACTGCCACTACCTCTAATATCTACACGCGCACCGGGTTCTTTTACACAATAGCCTTTCCCTTTGCCGCGCCGTAGTCATCGAGCATCAATAATCTCCAGCTCTACATCTTTCTTACGTTAAGTATTTATTGACTCAAGAAATGAAGTAGAAGTCAGGAGACTTCTGAATAAAGACAATGCTGGAGGTCCTCTGCCTCTTGTTAACCTAAGTCCTAGTATTTATACCCTTCCTGAAACGTTCCGTGAAGTTTTCCCTTCCTCCAATCGGAGAGCTTTCTGCCACCTGCGTGGTACTTAATGTTAGTCATAATTACATATTTCAAACGTGCAAACCTGCACATCTGCTCATTTGCATTACGACACACTCTAATTAGGTGAACAGCTTAATTAGGCTCTAAGATTATTCCTAACCGCAAAGACTCTCCTTCCTACTTTGCCTCGTGCCACTTGTTTTCCTGATTACAACAACAGACGCTTCCTCATTGGGGGCGTGAACGGCCCAAATTGTGGGGCGTAACACCTTTCAAGTTCAAACGTTACGATGGTCTCGATGATTGTAGGGCACCCCTTCACCCGGAAATGACCCTTTGACCTCAAAATGACCTTTCAACGTCAAACTCCAGTTTTGCATGAAACATAAAGTATGATGGTCTCGATGATTGTAGGGCCCCCTTCAATCGGAAATGACCCCTTGACCTCAAAATAACTTTTTAAGGTCAAACACTATTTTTGCGTGAAACGAAAAGTTATGATGATCCTAGTGACCTAAAATGCCTTGTATATTTGGAAATGGCCTATTGACTTTTGTCTAATCTTAAAATTTTCCTTTCCTACTTCCGCTACTGGTTGACCGTTTTATCACGGTTTATTAGTAGCGGAAGCGAAGCTGAAAGCTACTTATGTTTTCGTTGAGTTTGTCCGTCCGTCCGTCCGTCCGAGTCATCCTGTCACCTGTATCTCAGGAACCACTGAACATATCTCAAATCTGTTTGCGGTTATGTGTTCCTACGGTTCCGGCGCAGTTCAAGTTTGTTTTTGTTTGACCGGAAGTGACATTCTTGGGGGTCAAAGGTCAATGCCAAGGGATATCATTGTAAGACAACATGAAAAAGGACCCTTACAAAAGTTTTTCGTCTTGTGAACGGGAACAACACAAGTTATGATGGTTTCAATGATCGTAGAACCCCCCTTCACCCAGAAATGACTCCTTGACCTCAAACTGACCTTTCAAAATCAAACTGCAGTTTTGCATGAAAAAAAAGTTATAATGTTCTTAATGATTGTAGGGTCTTCCTTCACCCGGAAATGACCCCTTGACCTCAAAATGACCTATCAAGGTCAAACTCTAGTTTTAGATAAAACAAAAAATTATGATGGTCTCGATGATCGTTGGGCCCCCCTCGGAAATGACCCCCCGACCTCAAAATACGTTTTAAGGTCAAACATTAGTTTTGCATCATGACTTCTATATTCTAGTCTAATCTTAATATTTTTCTAGTTCTAAGTTTCCTACTTCCGCTACTGGTTGACCGTTTTACCACGGTTTATTATTCAGGTATATGTAATGGACGTTTTTCTCGGCTTCGAGTTTATAGACTTTGGTTACAATGTCATTCAACACAGGGGGAAGGATCCTTTATCTCGACTTGATCCTATGTCAAAAGTATTTCCCAAAATGGGAATTTGTACTTTGAAAAAGTATGGACCATCCGGCCAAATTATTCTTTACGACGCATTGTGCGTAGAAATACGTCATTTTATGGTAAAAATTACAATTTAAGGTTTTTGTATGCTTCACATTAATTTAAAGTTAACTTTTTAATGTTGTTTAGGTTTTGGTACCTAACACTGTTGGTTCTGTCCATCGTTCAAACTTCATACAGGATTCTTATTTCTAAGGCTCAAAGGAAACGCAGGCTGTTTACGTTGGCAAGAATTGATTGCGATAAGAATTTTAGGTCAATTTGTTCAAAAAATTTTTTGGAGATTATTCTGTTATTACTTTATTTAGCAAAAATGCTACTCTTCAGGTTTACAGAAAATTTGTCGAAAAGTAAACTTGTAGACGCCCTACGAATCCAATACTCGAAATGAAATGAAATACTCCAATGAAGCTGTTGTAGTAAGCAGAAACAAGTAATCGAACGTAGTGCTACCGTATAATAAATGAGCATTGTGAGCATTGTCAAGTTTAGTCAACAAAAATTTTCACGGGCATTTATTGAAAAATATGATACATCCCGCTTTTCATACAATTCTTAATTTTTTGAAATAATTTTTACTTACTTTAATTTAAAAGCGGTAAAAAAACTGCTACAGAACAGAAATTTTTTTATATTGCTTAATTTTTTAATTGCAAAGCTGCAGAGCTACGCAGCAATGTTTTGTTTGGTTTAAATTGTTAAACTTTTTAAAGTAGGCTAAATCTTTGTAAATTTAAACATGGAGGAAAGCCTAAAAAATTTGGTGCAATCGTAGCGCACAAGCATCGGATGTCCGAAGCAAGGCTTTTTAAAATAAATGACAAATTTCTGACAAATTTTGACAAACAACAATGTTTTTAAAAAAATTTCTTTCAATACTTTATCTTCTATAATTTCTTCCTCTAGTAACCTTAATAAAATTAATAAACCGTTGCAAACGCACGTAACTAAGTAGCGTATTGGACTAATGCAAATGAATTTGACCAATAAAACCCAAAAACGCCGATTTTTCGGTTTTGAGGGTCAGTGAGAGGGTCATCACACTGCGCGGAATGGGTCAGGAGTCACCTGGAACATTGGTACCAGCACAGTTTTTCATTTTAGGAAAAAAAATCCGAGAAATTCGAACATTCAATTTCGGAGGTAATTTTTGTTGTCATCGCACTTTTGGGGTAAAGGGTCAGTGGTCAGCTGGTTCAAAAGTACCATCATAACCTTCCATTTTATTTATGGTCACATCGTACATTTTTATTTTATCCAAAATCCCAAATTTTCGTTTTTTAGGTTTTGAGGGTGATTTAGGGGTCATTTTAATTAATTTAATTAAATTGAATTGAATTAAAGGGGAAAGAGTCTAGAGTTAGTCGTTGAAAACCTCATAACTTTTGGTAATATGCAAAAGTAGCAAAAATCTGAAATGTCTGATTTTTTGAATTGAAAGGTCATTTGGGGTGGGGGGGGGGGGTCATTGATATAAGGATGAAGGGTCAGGTTAGGTTTCTCAGGTTCACTTAATTGGTCCTTGAAACTATCATAACTTTTAGTTTCATGTAAAACTATCAAAAATCCAAAAACACTGATTTTTCGATTTTTTTTGGTATTAAGGGTCATTTTCGGTCATATCAATAAGGGGAGATGGTCTGGAGTCGCTTAGATACTTGAAGACATCATAACTTTTCGTATCATGCTAAACTAGAAAAAAACGTAAAACCGATTTTTCAGTTTTTTGGTATTGAGGGTCATTTGGGGTCATTTCAATAAGGGGAGATAGTCTGGAGCCGCTTAGATCCTTGAAAACATCATAAATTTTCGTATTATGCTAAACTAGAAAAAATCCAATTTTTCGGATTCGGTTGGGGATCATTTTGTGGGTCATTGACATAAGGGGTCTAGGGTCACTTTCGTCCTTGAAATTATGATATTTTTTCGTTTCATGCAAAACTAGAAAAAAAACCGAAGGAATTCAAAAAAATCAGAGGATTCCATAGAAAGTCAGAGGAATAGTCAGGTCCGACATGAGTCATCAAACCAATCAATGTGGTCAATAAAACTTTTTTTCTAAATTCTAGCCAACAAAATTCTTCAAAGTTTGAGCTATCGCGCGTTTAAATCACCCAATGCCTTCACCGCCATTTTCGTATCTTAGTATTCCTTTAATGTAAATCAAATGGCGGAAGAGCTGACTTTGACCCCTTTGTGAGACGCTCAGGTCAATGTGGTCATCGAAATTTTGGTTTAAAAATGATTCGCACACGTTCAAAGTTGAAAATTAAAATTTTAGAACGCTCTGGGAACATGCCATTGCCTTAAAAATTTGAATCGTGCTAACGCATACCGTCCTTTCATTGATTAAAAAATTGTTCTTCAGTAAAAATAATTAATTACTCATACAGAACATGTTTCTAATCGTTTATTTCAGGCAAAATCATAAAAACAACAACAAAATTAACCTTGAAATTTGTACACGGCGGATGTGTGACTGCGCGAGCATGCTATATATGTATATTTATATATCTCTACGGGCAACAAAGGTATTGTAAGTCACAAGATGGCAACATTTATGCTTAAGTTCGTTAATTAGGATTAGCCTAAGCAATTTATTTATTTTCTTATTACAGTAGCAGACAACCCCTCCTAAGACATTTCAATCAATCATTTTTATATGACATATGGCGAACCCAAGATCAATATGTTTACATTGTACATCAGTTTGAATATCGGTAGCTTATAAGGTTACAAGGTTACAAGAAAAAGTGGTTAAAGTCTATTTTACAGGCATAGTCAATGGTTTATGTTAAAAAGGTAAAAAATAAAATATAATTGGTCAAGAGTCAAAAGTATCCTGGAAATACTTGTTTACAGCCGAGGAAATATAAATATGGAACTTTTTATTTGTGTCGTTTGGAAGAACTATTGGAAGAAATTGAGTCAATTAGATGGTGAAGCGATAACCGATAATTCACCCAGTTTTTTTCTTAGTCTGTGCAGAAAGTTCTGTTTGTTAAGGATAGTTAGTTCGTAGAAATTTTGGAGCCACAAAATTTGTTGGAAAAAAATTATTAGGGATTAGGATTAGGGAGACCGCAATATAATCAACACCAAACAGTAATTTTGTTCACATTTTCATGGAATTTTAATTAGACTAAAAGCTTACTCAAGTTGTCTCTTCATAGATTGACAAGTATATACAAATTTCACTCAAAGAAAATTTCGAAAAGGAGAAATTATTAGAATGCAATAATTCAAAGTTATGATTTTTGGATCTGGATTTGAGAGGTTTTGATTTTTGATATCGTTATTTTGGATACCGCCAGCTTGGAAATCGCCAGTTTGGATATCGCCAGTTTGGATATCGCCAGCTTGGATACCGCCAGTTTGGATACAGCCAGATTGGATACCGCAAGTTTGGATACCGCCCGAGATAGAGATTGTTGCCCAACAAGTCTCGCCGCCTAGAGGATTGCCTTGAAATGGACTGTGAAATAAGGAGACCCTTAGTTTTGACGGGGCTGGGTAATCGGTTCGGCCGGCCAATCAAATAAAACCACAATATAATCGGACCCCTGGAACAAATATAGTTGCTTCTACTCATCCCAAAATAGTAAGAAAGAGTTCATTTTTTTCAGCACAGGTCTAAAATGCGGCATTTATACCTTTTCTCGCTCCCCGAAAAGCTCAAAGTGAAATTCAAGTTTGACACAGTTTAAACTGTCATTTAACCCTGTAGGAAAAGATGGCAACAAGCGAGTTCTCGAGGACTTCACACAAAAAGTCTTTTACTGACACAGAGACTTTGGGAAATGACTCCAAAACTGTAGCTACTGTACAGAGGACCTATCTACTGAAACTCGAATGGAAAGACAAAAACGCTACCAGGATAGAATGGTAGGTTAAGAAGCTTTATGAGCACCATCCTTGGAATCAACCGTGTCAAGCCGCACCAGGGGAAATGTGGACCCCATCTTGGACGATCCTTTTAATGCCCTAGAGCTGAGACTCGCCATTAAGTCGCTTAAATGCAAAATAGCTCCTGGTCCTGACATGATTAGCAACGAAATTTGAAAACTGCTTAATGGTCAACCGATCACAAAAATGTGTGAAGCTTTCCAAACTGCATATGACAACGGCATAACACCCGAATCTTGGTCAGAAGAAATTATTGTGCCGATACATAAGAAAGGGTGCAAAGATGTCCCAGAAAACTATTGCCCAATTTCACTTCTAAATACTGTAACCAAGATTTTTACTACAATCCTAACAAACCGCCTTATGCATTGGTGCAAAAACTGGTGAGAAAAGGTAAAAAGTTGTATTCCTGCTTTGTAGACCTTAAGAAGGCCTTTGACTCTCCTAATCATAACGTACACTGGGACACTTTGACACTTTGCGGTGTCTCAAGCAAGTTTATTAAAATATTTTAAGCGCTTTATTTGTGCGCTTCAGCAAGAATTTCCACTCAAGTGGGAATGTTGAATGCATTTGGCAAATGCAAGGGAGTATTACAGGGAGAATCAGCAAGCCCAACTTTATTCAATATGTACAATGAAGGACTGTCAGACGCTTTTGCAAAATTAAGCTTTGGCAGTATGCAACTAGCAAGCGCAGTCATCCACCATTTTCTTAACGCGAATGACCTTGTAATTCTGACCGGCTCCAAAAAATCTCTGCAGGAAAAAATTACGATGACGTCAAATTTTTTTCACAACAAGGGACTGAACGCTGATGCGGCAAAAACTCAAGTAATGGTATTTTCAAAGAGTGGTAGAGTCTCGGCAATGGATAACTTTAAATGTAAAGCAAAGTTATTCAAACAACTGAGGAATATAGCTACCTTGGCGTCACATTCAAACGGAAACTTTCAGGCGCATGCCAACAAAGCAACAAACAAATGACACGCTGCGGTAGCAGCACTGAGGCCGACTTTAAATTTCACAAAATGCTTCTACCTGGAGACCATTTCAAAACTTCTCCAAGCTATCCTGAATGCCAAACTCTAAGGCGCTGGAATCTGGGGTTACAACTACTGCGACGTACTTGAGAAGGTGCAATAGAGGTATTGGAAAACGCTCTAGGTATTTGTATATGCGCCACCCCCCTCCCGTTACTTTGTGCGCTTGGAAACCGGCAACGCGCCTACCAAGTTCGAAATCGCAAAACGGAATTTCAGTCAATGGACAAGAGTTCTCAGGAGAATGGCAGCCAAGACGTGTCCTTAGCCATATCTGCAAACGACGACTTGAGAAAGGTCTCTTTCGATGCCATTCCTGGTGATAACAACAATTGGTGCATGAGAGAATTTCTAGCTCAAGTTGGAATGGAATTGTTTTGGCTACAAAACTCCGAAAAACTAGCTAAGAGAAACTTCCTATCAAAATTAAGGCACCAACTTGGATTAGCTGCATCATTGAATCTGCAAGAAAATCCTCCACCAAGCCGCACTACCACGCGCTAACATCGTACTCATACTTTGCTAAGACCTACCTGATGGAAGGACTCCCGAAGTATGCGGTCACCCGAATCGCTAACTGAGGCTGCTGTGGAACACTGTCCTGAATCTTGAAAAATGGATTGACCTGGGATCGTTTCAAGACGTTCGCTGCAAATTCTGTGGTCACCAGCACTCGCTCTATCACGTGATTTACGTGATGTCAAGACAATGAAGCTGAACGAAGGCATCTTGTGAAATCTATTAACGGATTGACGGTGCTCAATAAAATTTGAGCACCTTTTAGATACCATTTGTACAATGAGAGTCGAACTTGATGTGTATAAGAAACTACATATATTTTTATACAACGTGCTGTTACCTAAACAACCTAACTATATGTAGAAATATTCGATTTTACCATTATCATCTTCAATTTTTACTTTAACGTGACGTATATTTTTAAACAATTTAAAAAAATACTCTAACGAATAACATTAAGTAATCTTAGTTAAACATGTTTATCTGGGCAAGGCCATTATCAAATAAAACGATTGAATAATTCAAAGTTATTATTGGTAATCACCGGTAATGCAAACTCTGCAATGGCAATTATAAATTATAAATTTTAAAATAACACGAATAAATTTTGGAAACAATGAGTTTGATTTTGTCTCGCAACGAGAGCAGTCGCATAATAATTTACTCTCCAAGAAAAACTCCAAAGCAATACATTAACATGAGCAAGTTATTGAGGTTCCCAGCTTTAGACCCTTTTGTTGCCCCTCGAAGTACCCCAAAAATTGTAAACGACGATAAAAAACAAAGGCACCAGACAACGAGGACCCTTCCACGGGATTCTTGGAAAGTAAAACCGACTTTTTCATTTCTCAGTTTTTGCTATAGAAACTAATTATGAAAAAATTGTCCGCAAACGATCCTGCAAAAGTGATATACAGTATCTTCAAATAAAAACTGCACACCCAAAATCCAAACAGGTTATTTATTTTGAAACCATGGCGGGAATATTAAGTCTAGATTCCATTTTGTGTTTGTTTAAAATTCGCAATTGGACCAAAATAATTTTTCCGTTAAAATTTTGTGGGTGTATAGTCGATGTTTTGAGTCTCTAAGAAGGGCTTTTGTCACCGATTAAAATCGGACATTCGTGCACTTTGATAGGACTCAGCTTTACAGGGGTAAATGTCATGGGGAAGTTAATCAAACAGTTAGATTGGGTTCAAGGGGACACCCCCTGATTCACTCAATATTTTACCACCCACCCCCCTAACCTCAACCCTATGTCAAATTGTTAAAAAATAGAGTTCCGACTGGCTCTGTTTGCTCACTTTCAATCACAAACCCCAAGTTACATTGGTGCCGTAATTAACAATTAATACTGGTTTACCGGGTCAATGGTTGCCCCCAGTGGTAATTCCAATCGAACAACCTAAAAGTGCCAAATACCAC
The DNA here is from genome assembly GCA_021029175.1 of Bilobella aurantiaca. Lineage (NCBI taxonomy): Eukaryota > Metazoa > Arthropoda > Collembola > Poduromorpha > Neanuridae > Bilobella > Bilobella aurantiaca. Next base: position 17,846 of record VYYI01000931.1, read on the forward strand.
CACAGGGTATTGGGAGTATAAATGTTGGGGGAGGGGGGGGGTTCATGAGGTCACCACAGACAGGGATGCAAAAACCTAAAATTCTTACACACCCCAAGGAGGGTTAGAGCGGTGAGAGGGTTAGGGGGTATTCAAATTGTTCAGGAGGTCGTAGGGTTTCCTCCAAATCAAACCGAAATTGAAATAATTATAATTTCGATTTTCGATTCCGATTTATCAATTATTGATAGTTTTAAAGAGCAAACAGATCTTTTTACATTAATAAATCCTTAAATTATCCTAAAAATAAGATAACCCCACGGGTTATTAGAGGGGTAGAGATAAAAATTCAAATATCTTTGACACCCCGGAAGATGGGGGTCAAACTGTTGAGGAAGGTCTGGGGGTTCCTTCCATGGGATAACTCCACAATTTCCGACCCGTTGAGATCCGTCTCAAAAGTTCCGATTTTCAGCTTTGAAGCGAAAGAGATCGGATTGCAAAACATTACCATTGAACCAAAGTGTTTAGTTTTGGTAATTAGCTGTTACCTTATAATTTTGTACACAAAACCATTACGTACTTCAAACCAAAATCTTAACTGAGTTATTCTGAAACATTTTTGAGGATATTAACCGTTTGGATTTTTTTTTCAAAAGTCGTGCTTTTAGATTTCAAAGATGCCTTCATAGTTTGGGAATTTTTCAAATGCTGACTTGGCAACAAATTTGGGTGTGCAGTTTTAATTTGACACTTTAGAAACTAGAAGCCGTTTACACTCGAAAAAATTATCCGTAAACTAATTTCCTCAAACATTTTTGTTGTGGACGTAGTCGCTAAGTTGTGCTCTTGAATTGATCAATTCAAGGTGAAAGGATGAGATGTGATTATGAATGGAATGATTGTACTCAAGTTGAACAACTTGTGATTGATTTAGTTTAATTAGAATTAAATTAATTGCTTAAATTGAAGGAGTCCTCATTTTAGATACGAATTGTTTGAATGATACAAGAAGGCTTTGGTCTCTAATCTGTTTAGATCTGAACAATGGACAGAACTGACCTTGAATATTCACTGAATTGTCTTTTGATTGTTAAAAATAGATTATGTGCCCATACAAACTAAAATAAAATAAAAATGTGTTTGAGTTTGCCGCTGTCCAATTGCTTTGGCTTAAATTAGATTATTGACACAATCGACAGGTTCGCAACAATTATCATTTCTGGAGTTGATGAGGCTTCCACCGTTATCGCGCAAAGTTGCATCTCTCTTTGAAAAAATGGACCTTCCTGCTATTGACATATGCAACTGCAGACGCATTGGCCAAGCTTGTCTTAAAGCAACATTAATTCAGGTGTTGTTTTTCAAGCAATTGGACAAGCACAAAAATTTTGCAAAAAAATCTTCACTTTACACTTCAAATATAGGATATGTTGTGTAACTCTTGCGCGAATCGCACTACTCTCAGACAGACAAATTGCAGACAGACATAGCGAAAACATAAAGGAGCTTTTGCATCCGCTATTTGTCAATTATGTTTAGCCATGTAAGAGTTATTAAACTTTTGTGATTGATACTAGAACTATTTTTACTACAAGGCCCGCTCAAGTACGTCATGAATCCTACTTTTTTTTATGTTAGCAAGGAGTCGCAACCTAACCTAACCAAATATTGTCGCCAACATGGTTGGTATACGTCCGTCTGACCTCCATACCGCCTCAAGATGGAGAGCGATGGTTGTAACGCCAATCAGATTTTTAAGAGCTTCGATGTTTCTTTTACCAAGCACTTCAGCCTTAAAGATCGGAAGGCCGAGTTTCATGCCCAAAAACAAAGCGCTGAGGTATTCGAAGGGGGACGACGCACAGCAATACGTCTCGAAAAAACTGGAGATTTCCTCTAATCTCGATCCCTTCATGCTTGCAGAAACGAAGGTGGACTATTTAGTACGAGGATTGCCCGAGGACCTGGAGCAATCTTTTGCCTTGCAGTCCATTGCAAGTCCTTTGGAGTTTCTTAAGCTGTTGCGCAGTGTGAGCGAGATTTACACTCGCTCCGAAGCTCCGCCTAAGAAGAATGTCTCCGCTGCCCTGCTGCAGATGATGGAGCAAGAAAACGCTTACAAAGGCACTGCAACATCATCTGCAAACTTCCCCTTTGGCTCAAACACAAGCCCAGTATGCTCCTCAAGCAGCGTACACGCCTCAAGTCCCTTGTGTGCCACAAATGTCCCAAGACGCTCCACGTGAGCGTCCGACTTGTAGGTTTTATAAAAAAGTCGGTCATGTTCAGAAGCAATGCCACAATTATTGGCATAGTAAGAACATAGACCCAATGAGTGTTGGTTGTCGCCCATTGGCTCCACGGCAGAATTACCAGCCGGACAACTTTTATTCGGGCAAATCGAATGTGTATACCCCAAGCCACACATATGCGCAGGCCGCTCAGCCTATTCAGGCACAAGCTATGCCACCAGTTGCGCGTCAAATGCAGGTTGCTCAGACTCCGGTGTCAAGGCCGCAAAATGAAGAGGACATTTGGGGTACACAATTGATGTTTGCCGTGACAGACCTGACAGAGATGCTAAAGACCATGAGCGGAGCCTTCACAACAAAGCCGTCGGAAAACTGGGAGGGCAACCGCAACAGAAAACCACAAAAAATGAGTCTCTTGATTCTCCCAAGAGAGAATCCGGTACATATCCCCTTCCGTCGACTTTCATTCGACGTTCGAAACCCAAATTAAATCAAAAAGTTGTATGTCATAAGAAGAACCGTGCGGTCTTTGGCAGGAGACCCGCGCGTTCTGTTGCCTCCCACAATTTTAACGTGGATGACCTTATTGACAAGATGAATAAATATTTTGAAACTTCGCCTTGCGAGCGCCACAAAGAAACAAAAACCACGCCACAAATAACGATACTAATGCCGCTACTGTTGACGCTATAGACAATAAAGTATTTAAAGCTAAAGCCGCTAGACACAATGTTCCAAAAGTCACAAATTCTAAGTCCGAGTCGGAAGCGAGTCACATATCTATAGTCCCATATTGGCGAACGGAAGAGCTGAGAATTCAGGCTCCTTTGTCGTACCAAAATTTGTCGCCAGCTGTAAACAGCTCCACAATTGGAATTTTCGACTTTTCTTTAGATGAACACGACATGAAAGTTCCAAAACACTCAGTTGAATTTCTGGGCGAAGTTTTGCTGAACACTTGTCCTGGCAAAGAACTGTTTCGTTCACGACATTCCACCACTTTGTATTCTTTGGAGAAGAGTGTTCATACGTTCTTGTTGACACCGGAGCTTAAATTTCATGCATAAGCCCGGCGTTTCTTTCCAAAATTCCGTGCTAAATTCATGGGTACGAGAATGTCAGTCCGTTTCGAGTTAAACGTTCCGTTGGGACGCAACACGTCCAATGCAAGCAGCCAACGTTTCCTTTCCCATTGAAGGAACAAAGTTTAACTTTCCAATGTATATAATACCGGACTTGGCAAACGAAGTGGTTATTGGAATGGACTTTCTTGTGACAAATAAGATCTTTTTGGACCCAACCGCATTTTGACCCCTCCAATCCTCCTCAACCCCCTGGGGGCTTGTCAGATTCAAAAAAATAGGGTTACGTATTGTTTGCTAAAGCTCGATCCGGCATTAGTTTCCCTCAATTGCCTTTATAAACCCCGTGCTACATTGGTGCATTAACAATAATCACTCCTATACCCTTTGAATGGTGGGGACCGGGAGCTGTCGTTGCGTAAAGAAGCAGGGTCAAAAATTTAGGTGGCGAGTTGGGTCAGGGAGCCCCCCACAGAAGTAAAATCGCAACAAAAAATCCGACAACCTTCTCAAGGGCTGGAGGAAGATCACGGGGCAACTCTCCCCTACGACCCTTGCCCCGATAAACCGAAATTATACACGGTAACATTTGTTGTTGTTTTCCATCTTTTTTTCTTCTTTAAAAAGTGGCATGTCTTGGACAAGATTTAGGTAATCAAACTAATCAAAAGCACTACAAAAGAGCTGATTGATTATTTGGACAAGATTTAGGTAAAGAAACTAATCAAAAGCACTACAAAAGAGCTGATTGATTAGTTAATTAACTTAAATCATAATTTGAATGAGAAAAGGAATACCGCTTCTACGAATTGGAAAGAAAGGATTTTGGGCGAGCGACGGTAGTTGGGGCGTAATCTGAACACGTGACCATAAGAAAGTGAGAGAAATTCAAATCTCAAGCGCGCGATAACCGCTAAACGTTTCAAACACATGGTACATAAAAGCTTTACGCCTAACTTTTTGAACACGACAGTCATGTGATAGGAGTCAACGCATAGAAACCACCATAAGATTCTAAACCTGAGTTTTCATTTTTTTAGCTTGCAGTTAGTGTAATCAGAAAGACTCTTGAAATTAATTGCTCTTAAGTAACTAGTAGAGGGTTTTTCAAGGTACTCCTTTCTTAGAACTCACTTGTTTTTATTTGCAAAATAATTTGCAAAAAGTTTGTTATGCGAAGTTTATTTTTGCATTACATTGTAAACAATAGGTAAAGACAAACTACAACGGTGAATCACAATAGTCAAATATAGTCTTGGATGGATCTTCCGCACATGTGTAGCCTTTGACCTGATGCTGATACGTGTACATCTGTCTTCCATTGAAATCTTTCTTGCATAGCCTATTAACGTCGACGCACTTCATGTACGGGGTGGCGGGATTAGATTTTCTTCCAACAGTAATAATGGTTTTAGGTCCAAACTACGTTTTGAATACAGATTCCTTCAGTTCGGTCATATGTGGATTCTCAGATAAATAAAATTCCATAATAACAACGTTGTTGGAGATGTCGTTTTGAAATGAGTTGTTATTCAGTTCATTACGATTCAGTTTAAAACTCCGCAATTTTCCAGAGGCCTCAAACGACACGATTTTATTTAGTGAAAGGCAAATTTCTTGAAGATGCTTGTTTGCATCGAACGCACCAGGCGGGACGGTTTTGAGGTTCAGCCCTCGCAAACTTAATATTTCTGTCGCAATCATTTTTGAAGTTAACGCGAAAATAGTCTCCTGCGTTAGCTAGGTACGCCATACAAACCAAATGTTTTTTTGCAGTGTCAACTGATGACTTGAACCCATCAGGATAAACGTGCGTCAAATTTGGGATGTCAACGATTTTGAAAAGAAACGGGCCAAATTGTGTCGTCTTCAAGTGACACAAATTTAAGTGTTGTTTAGGACAAATTCATTCCACAATTTAGGAGATCCTCCAGCAGCAAACGCTTTGCGCATGTCAAAAATTACACACATGTTGCAGTATTCTTGAGGTATTGCCATTTTCGCCTCTTTACAGTTGGTAATTGTTTAGGTTAGGTTAGGTTTCGCTTCAATTAAAATTGATGACAAGTTTTTGGCCCTTAAGACAATACTATAGGAACCGGTAACTTCGTAGTTTTGATGTATTAGTTTTGTTTGTTTTTGTTGTTTACTACCTCATCTCCGGGATTACCATTCGATACGCTGACGTAGGTGAGGAAAATAATTATTTCTATCGTCAAAATTTCCATGTCTTGAGAATATTGATTTTGAAATGGGAGAATTTTTTTAGAAATGTGAAACTACTATCACAAACGTGTTGTTCTTGCTAAGCTTTTATACTTATCACTTGCCGTGTCAATGTAAACGTATTAAATTGTTGTGGTAAACAGAATTAATTTTAGGCGTAGAACGTTAAAGGAAAAAATTAGAGAGAACGCAATAAGACAAAATCGTTTCAGCCGTTGGTTAATTTAGATCAATTGACCTCAATTATATAAAATACATTTTAACTAACTAATATTATTTATATAGAGCATAATTTTAATTTTGGTTAAAATTTTGGACTATGTTGGAGTAGGAGGCCCTTAAGAAAATGCTTCGGTGTGGGTGGATGGTGAATAACTCTCTTCAGCACAAACAATTTTCATATTGAAGGAAAGGCAAAGATAGAGAATAATATGCAAAAGAACAAAACATGTTAAGTAAAGTGTGTTTTTTGCAGTGAAGTTGTTTACAATGCTAAATTTACCAACTAAGTTATTGAAGGAGCCTTTATCTGAGATCAGTTTTCGTTTGTACGTCTGTTTAATTGGAGGTTTTAGAGGATTATGCACACCAATCAGTCTCTCGATAGAACCATTAAAAATTG
>VYYI01000932.1:0-24006 GCA_021029175.1 Bilobella aurantiaca
TTTTAATTGCAGAGATTTTTATTTTAGAGATTTTTGTTCTGCAGAGATTTTTCTCATGCAGAGATTTTTATTTTAGAGATTTTTTTGCAGAGATTATTTTGCAGAGATTTTTATTTTAGAGATTATGGCATGTAACCGGTCCTTTGCTCTCTCTTACAAAAAAAAACTCTGGTACAAAGTACAGGGACAGAAGACTTGCGATCTGAGAACGAAGATCTTACGTCATTCCTTTCTCTGTTCTCTGTATTTTAAAGGCTTTTGATTTTGACACAATTACTTACTTGGAAATAACCCTAATTTGTACCAAATTGGGACGTTCTTTGGAAGGAAAACATGCACAAAGTTTAATTAGAACCAATGTTACCTAATGTATGAAAGTACTTATCGTTTTTTGAAAGGTTTAACAGTAAAAGGGCCACCGTTAGTTGGATAAAATTGACTAAATTTTTTTTTTTGATTCGTTGCGAGCAGAATTATTGCCAAGTTTTAGCAGGTTCCTGTGGCGTGTCCGTTTTCAGTGTATGGGACAATGAGCATTTTGGAAAAATCTCGAATGGCCTCTCCACCACGAACCTCTTTTTCTAGTAATGGAAGCTTGGTTACATTAAAATCTTCATAGAGATCAGCAATCTAGAAAATAATTAGAGTGTTAAGAATTGGAAGAGGGCTGAAAAGACTCATTTTTTAGCTTTTACCTGATCCAAGTATTTGGCTTGTACTTTACAGCGGGCTAAGCACATCCGACAGGCACTTTCGCCGCCACCTTCATCCTTTGGCGGAAAGAGTAATTGATTGACAATGACGTTGTGGACGTCGATATTGAACTTTGTTAATTCTTGGACGAGTCTCTCTGTCTCGAATACAGAAAGAAATTCGGCAATACAGACACAGACAAAGGTGGTTTGGTCCTGCAAGAATTTGAAAATTTACAAATACTGTTATATAATACTGCGGAGCTAAATATTTGTAAATTAAAATTACAAAATAGCCGTTCATCTCACCGGATCCCGAAATTGAGCGTTGACACTTCTTATAATTGGAAGCAATTCATCCAATTTAGACGTAAAGCTCTCAGCGCTATAATCTCCAGCACCAAGCAGCGATGATACTTGTTGAATGAAAGGACCAAACGAATTCTTTAGTTCCAGAATTTTTCCCAAACCCTGTTCTACTACTTTTGGAAAGGAAAGGAGGCGAAGTGTATGCCCAGTTGGAGCCGTGTCGAATACAACGACCGAAAAGTTCATAGACCTCACTAATCTAAAAGTCAAGGGCAATATTAGTAGTGGAATTAAACTTCTCAGAATAGTCCAACGTTGACTTACTTCATCACTTCCGCATAACTCATCGCTTCATCAATTCCAGGAAAGGCATTTACAAGTTCTTGCATAATGCTTTTGGTAACACGGCCCGCCCCTTCAGATTCCCCAAAGAACTCGTCTGGAAGCTCATGGTATCCGATGTTTGGATCAATTTCCATTGCAAACAAGTTCTGGAACCCCTTGACCTTGGTGGGTACTTTGGAAAACTTCTGATCAAAGGCATCGGAAATATTGTGGGCAGGATCTGTAGATATTAGCAACACAGACTCCCTCACCTTCGCGAGCTGAACCGCTAGGCTGCAGCTGTAAACCAATTGTTACACATGCCAATTTCAGTTTAGTATTTAGAAATCAGCAGAACCACAATCAACTAACCTGCAAGTAGTTTTACCAACACCACCTAAAACATTTTAAGAAACACAATTAACAACATTTTCTAGTTCATGATTCACTTGACACAGCTGCTAACGCTACTAAGCAGTTTTCATTAAGCTTAAACAGTTTCTGTGTCTCATAATAATTTTTTCACCTTTTCCTCCTACAAAAACCCAGCGTAGAGTCGTCTGGTCCAGAATATTCTGTAAAGAAGCAGCTGGCAAGTCTGTATCCATCGTCTTTAAATCTGATTATTTTAATACAACAAAGATTAATATTTCCAACATGGAACATAGCATTATGATTTCATTTTCCTAGTTGTTCTTACATAAATTTAATTACGTTTAAGTAATGAAGTCCCTCCCAATATGTTCTTGATTATGATTAATTAAAATTATCCTTAATTATTACCAGAATTGATGTTTAAAAGATAAAAATATAGCACGACCTTACCCGCTGCCGTTGTAGAAATACCGTTCAGTGAATGATTGTGTGTTGATGAAGCAACAAGTTAATTAACAGCAGAGTAAGTCAGTAACTGCCTAGATTTTATTAACGCTAATTAAATATTAAAAATAATTAAGTTAAATGACAAATCGACGCTTCCAAATCCGAACGTCAGTTTTAAAATGTCAAGTCATTTAAAGCCCCGACTTAAAGTTCCCTCACTGCTAAATAACAAAAGGTAAACTCCGGCCTTTAAAATTAGGAATTTTTTCATTTGAACTTGGAGGCGGCAAATAAATTAGCCTATTATTTATTGGGAATGGGAATTCAATCAAAAAATGTCTTTTGTAAATAAACACTTGCGAACTTGCGATAAGATAAGCCGGAGTGATAAACAGAGTGACAATTAAAGTTAATTGACTCATTTAATTGACTAGTTAATTATCGCGCCTGATTTATCCGCTTGCTTGGTTTCATTCTGTTGACTTTATTGCGGTTACTTATAAGATGTTCGGTCTTCGTTCGAGTTTCGGTAAGTTATGGTTGAATGATTTTGTTAATTAAATATAACGGTAATCCACTCCATGAAGAGATTCTCTGATAATAGTACTAGTCTTAATTACTCGATATCTTTACTTACAGGTAAGTTCGGTACATCTCTGCGCCTGAGTGATCGACTCCGACTGTTTTCGAGGTCTGGATATCCAGCCTCACAAACTAGCAGTACCTCTCCAGGGAACGGTGGTAACACTAGGTCAAAAAAACGTACTAAAGTGGATTCTGATAGCTATGAAAGGGTGCCGCCCAGTGAGAAGGATGACGATATTGTGGCTGCTGAAATTTTGACGGCAGCACTGAATCATGTCAACTCCAAAGGATGGAATGAAGAAGCATTACGAGCGGGTAAGTGTCCTGAACCCATCAAAAGTGCTTCTGTATCTTATGAAGCTCGATTTCACGCTCATATGTAGGGGCTCGGGACGTATTTATGGCCGAAGAAGTTAGCGGAATTTTTAGAGAATACGATCTCGTGAAGTTCTTTTTCTCTGTTTGCAACAATGACCTAGAGAAACATTTGTCGACTGCTCAGCCTGTGCCAAACTTGCTTGACGCCTTGGAATATCGTCTCGAGAGGATTGTTCCGTATGGTCCCAAATTTCAGGAAGCATTAGCCCTTGCAACAAAGCCAGACAATATTGGCGAATCTCTACGCCTTCTATTAAACTTATCTGAATTCAATTGCACATCATTCACTAAAGGACAAGTCGACAGATGTGAGTAAAATAGAAAATGATGGGCTAAATCGATCTGATAAATCCTTGGCAATCTAAAAAAAATGTTATTTTTAACAGGTGAATTGGTACACGAAGAGGATGGGAATTGCCTCGATTTATGTTGCCTCTGAACTCTGCCTCGTTCAAGACAAGTCTGAAAACTATAAGGAGACCTTTGACTTTCTTGCTCGAAGAGTACTTGATTTTGAACAATTTGGAAATGGCAGTATTACCACTGGACTTCCCTTGACTGACCTCATGTCAGCAGGCTTTACAACATTGAACAATGTTATGAGAAATAATAGCAGCAGGCGGTAGATTGATTAACTGTATTAACTTTATATAATGCGTTTATAAATAATATTAGTATTTGATTACAAATTTGTGCATTGCTGGCGAGTGAGCTACGAATTTTCTTCGCTATATTTCTAATTAGGTGGTGCGTTTGTTGAACATGATGATAGCAATACTGTCATTGTGTGAAGCTATGCTGGACACGAAATGTGCTTCCTTAGTTTCTTAATTGATTCTCCTTTGCCTTCATACTCGGCAGGTATACACTCCGGTGGCATAGTGCTCTCCAGAACTTGTTTCCATGTCGCTTTGTTCGTCATGATTTCAATTTTGGAAACTGTGTTAGGAGACATCAACGGTTTGACCAATTTGAAACCATAGTAGAATACCCAATGTGCTATTGAAAGACAAATAGTATTATCGATACGTACACTTCAAGACAAGTTTTTAACATAAAAGCAGATAGTTTTGAATTTTTACCATTGATAACGTAGACCTTTGACCTTTTACAAAAGGTTATTTTAGATAATGTTCAATTCAACTTTTCGGCTTTTTTGTTGTTAACTTACAGAATTTCTGGATAGTAGCTTTCAAATTCTTGGAAGAATCGTTTGACAGCTTGCATTGCTGCATGATCAACAATTATTATTAGTATAAAAACAAAGTTTAAAAAAGGCTAACAATTTACAAATCATACTTTCAATTGATGCAATCTTCCAGAGCGTTAGGCCTGTTACGTCAAATATGCCGACGACGCGCGTTATACCGCTGACCTTCTTTGCCTTCTCAATGCGACACAAGATTTCTTCCATTATTTTGTACAGGTACATGAACATCTCTTCCTTGAGACCATCTTCAATCAGTTTGCGCATGTTCCAGAGGCCGCAGGGCAAGAATATCACTAATTAAGTTACCTTCAATTAACCCTCAAATCTATTTCCAGCTCATTAGCATATTCTCTCTACCTGGATGTCCAGCGAAGTCACAGCCCGTAAAGGAAAAGGTTATATCCTGAAATACTGCATCTGGAGGATTCCAGTATTTGAGCGTCTCCAGTTGCGGATTGTTTTTTCGCCATTCCAGGTTCTGAACCAACATTTCCTTGGCTTTCTCCGCATTCAAGTCTCTAGCTAATCAAAAAAAAAAACTTTCTCTTTTAGTTTAAGTGCAATTAACTTTAATTACTGTGTGAAAATTTCTTTACAAAAAAAATTGTCAGTTAACCTTAACCTTGCTTTCTTATAATTACTGGGAATTACCTCTTAGCCAGCGAATTAGATAATCATCATCCACGTTCTGGATCACGTCGCTCACCAAGTTACGAAACTGCACATGAAACAAAAAACTTGATTTTTTATCAAAGATATTGCCAAAATGCGGAATTAAAATTAGCGTGGCTTACCCCAACGAGTGCTGACTTTTCTTCAATTGAGTGGATCATGATTCCTTTTAATTTTGGGTTTTTGGAAAACTGGTTTTTAGTCTGGAGGCTTCCAGAGGAGAATGAAGACTGAGAATGCTCGCTGGAATTTCTGGAGAATCGATTTAAGTATGTATTTCTACTGGACAACTTCTGGTAAATAATGAAGCAATTTCTATTGACTCTTCAAATGCCTCGAATATCATGTACACAAAGTAATTTGTGTATGTTATTTCAAGGCAAAGCTTACTAAAAAAAAGCGTCTCCTATTGTTTGCCTAAAGATAACTTAAATGATGCTGACAAGACAAAAACTCTGGCTTTAGGTCATTGGCTAAGATAACTATAATCTACCTAAGTTATCAAAAAAATAGTTTTTCAAAATAGTTTAGTTCGCTTTTTAAAATATGTACAAGGTTTTCAAAATACACTTTTTAACCGTCCGGGACACTGCTTTTGAGTGCATGGCTATTACTTATAGAACTAAGGCAATTCATCTAAATCTTATGTCTTCAGATCCAAAAAAAAGTGGAATAATTCTTTTTCAACACTTAAAAATTTTCAAATAAAACTTGTCAAGCAGGTTTATTTCTTTTATTTTTCCCTTGATTCATCAAACAATTAATTTTTCAGACGTTTTTTTCTGGTATATCAAACCAGGATCTTCGCTTTGCAATTGAAGTTCCAAGGATAATGTTATGGAAGAACGACATTGTTTTTGCTTCATGTTTTCATATCCGAAAGGCGCTTTGATGACGCTTGATGAAGCGTCATGAAGCGCAAGTGATGACTTCAATGAACCTGGATGCGATTTCTTCTGGAGAAGATTCGATTCCAACAACAACGAGCTTCCCACCTATTTTTCCTGTTTCAATGCCCTCGTCCTCAGTTGGCACTTCAAGGGCATCAAACTGACTTTGAAGTAAACTGGCCGGCATGAAGTGGTCCACGCGCCCTTCAATCCGGGCCCTTAACTCTTCAAAGGTGCCCTTGAGATAGAGGAAGTGGACTTGGCGCTGGAGGGCTGGAGAACCGGGGGAAGGGGCAGAGTTCGGGTCGTAGTTTACCGAGAATCCGCGCAGGATCCTCCGGTACTTGACCTTGAGAGATGAGCATCCAATGACGAGACCTTGACCTCTGACCTCGGGGTCATCCATCCGAGCACTAATTATTTGAAGCCAGGCTAAGCGATCCTCATCAGTGAGTGGGATACCTGGACATTAAAGTGGTTCATAAAATATTAATTAGTACTCAAAGTAGTTGATCGAAATAATTAATGACTGATGATTAATTCAAGGCAAACCTGCTCTCATTTTTGCAATGTTTGAGGCCGGATGGAGCTGGTCGGCATCCAGGAAACTTATATTCATTGCACGAGCCAATGTAATTCCGACTGTTGTTTTTCCTAAAAAAAAATTTTTTAATCATTTCATGTATTTTTTTTAATTGATTAAATTTTCAAAACTTTTGCTTTTGAATTTTCTTTTTTTTTTGTAATGAGTTTTGATAGTTGGGGATTGGAGTGCATTATGAGAACTTTTTATTTTTCTGCTATTGACTATGTAATGTAAGCTTATTTCAGTTTTCATTAAAAAATAGTCCTTTTTTTTACTAAATTTGTAGTGCTTTCTTACCACTCCCAGACACGCCCATGACGATGACAAATATTGATTTTCCCCTCGTGGAAGCCATTATCCTGACCACTTAAGATGACAAGGAACTGTCAATATGACCTTGAAAATGGTAACCTGTCACAGGCCTGATGGAGGCCTTGGTCGAGCTAATATTTGTATTATACAGTTTTACAACAGAAAATAATAATGCCTCCCCAGCTACAATTTTCTTAAAATAATTATTTAAGAAATTAAAGCTCTTAGAAAAATAAATCTTGCTTATATAAAAAATTTTTTTTGACATGCCTAGCCTAGCACGTATATACTGACGTTAGAGATCGCAAGCACCACTTTATGTAAGTGACTTTTTGGTTTAAATGATAAACACGAGGCAAAGACGCAAGACGAATAATTAAGTTCAAAGTTATCTGTATAGGAATATATAGCTTGCTTATGCAGTAGCTAGTCAAGGGTATCGTATGATTTTATGATTTTCTAAAAAAAAAACTACAACAATTTTAGTTTAAGGATATTTTGAAAAGCAGAACCCAAGTTCTTTTTAATACTTTAATACAAATCTTTTCAGGAAAATCGTTTAGACTGAAAAATCCTTACTTAAGTTAACTGACTTAGGAACTGAACTAAGCTCTTAATTGTTAATTAGAAATTAGAGTTTTGCATGAAATCCTTGGAATTCTTCCGCCGTGGCATACCGCAGCGGTGGACCTGTTCCGCCATATTCTTCAGGAATTACGTTTTCGGGTAAATACTTTTTTAGAACAGGTTTCCAAGTATTTGGATCACGGCCGTAAATCTGGAGCTTGTCGAGCGTTGCTTGGCTGAAAAAGGGCTTCAAAATTTTGTAGGCCATGTGATACACCCAATTTGCTACAAATTAAAAAAAAACACTAATTTATAATTAGAATTAGTTTCCAAATCACAGGTTCCTTTTTTACCGTTAATTACGATTGACAAGTGGAGCATCTCTGCAGTAACAAAAAATTACATCGTAAACAGTTCATGAGGAGATTGAGAGGAGAAAAGCAACTTTCTCTTTTCTTTTTTTTTTACCTGGATAACAGGATTCGAAGATTTTTGCACAATAGATTGCCGTCGAAATGCCTAAGTTAAGTTAATTAAAGTTAATTTTAAACTTAATTTGACTCTAATTAACTAATTGACTTTACTTTGAGGAAAGAACATATTTCTGAAGCTGAGACCCTCCAGGTCAGACACTCCTACTACTTTTGTGCATCCGTACTGTTTCCGCTGCTTTTCGGCAAGGTTTACTATGAATTCAGTGGCGTAGAGGCCTACTCGAATTAGGTCATCTTTCCCAACAGAGTCAAAAATGTCTTTCACGGGAACGTGTCCGGTTTTCGAAATCACAGCTAATTAATTTAGTAGATTACAATTAGTTAATAAATTTAATTAATTACTAAATTGACATTTATTGGCTTCACTTGTATTTACCTATTCTTCCATCCTTATCAAAGCACTGCTCGAAAGGGGCAATGTTGTTGAAGACGAAGTCAGGTGGAAAGTAGGACTCTTGGAAAATGTCTTGAAAGTATTTATTTGTCTTTCGCAATTCAAAGTACTATTAATTTTCAAATTACAATTAATTCACAATTACAACAAAGTATAAAGCATTTTATGTTTAATTCTAATTAATTTACCTTTCTCAACATTTCCTTTGCTTTTTTAACGCTTAGGTTCCTAGCTAAAAAAAAACACATTTAGAAAACTTTCGAGGAATAAGGCCAAAAATTTAAGTTACCTCGTAAAAATCGTAGCAGAAAATAATCATCTACATCTTGTAATTCTATCCAGTCTTGAATTTCCGATTTTAACTAAAAAATTCAGAAATCTTAATTAAGTCTAGTTAATTAACTATCACATATTTATCAACAATACTGATGAGAGTATTTCTTTTACAAGTTTAGAGAATTTTTTTTATGAAACGGGAGCATGTGGAGTAATTTAACATTAGATTCTTGCTCAATTTTCAAAATCTCTCGGAACCATAAAAATAAATGATTTCAAAATTTGGAAAAACTTACAATTGCCAAGTTTTCAATTTCTTTTAAATTTCTTGGTCTATCCTGAGTCAACTTTTTCGTTGGGATCACACCATCCGATGTCACTGATAGATCTCCCATAATTATTGATGTACAATAATTATTTTTGCAAATTTAAAAAAAGCCTGTCACAACTAAATTTTTATCCGTTATCCTTGAGCACTTTGTTTCAGATCAAGAAATTTAATGCGAATGACTTTGTTTCTCTGTTATACTGTTGCCTTCTTCAAGTTCCGTATTGCCAATTACAGGTAAAAAAAATCACACGTGAAAAACAAGATTTGCGATATTGTATAATTGGCATTTTCGTCAAAAAAAAGTAGTTTATCCCAGTTGCGTTTATATAAGCAATTTTATGCAAGTAAAGCAGCTAAGATAAATAAATTGAAAAAAAATTGTTTGTTGCTCCCTTATAATGTACTACTTTAAAAAAAAATCTTTACTTTAGATATACTGGGAAAATTGGTCCTTTAGATTAAACAAACTTTTGCTTTATTAGTTTACTTTTTAATTAAAGTTAATTAAATTAACTAGTATTGTGCTTGAAATCCTTGAAAATCATCTTTAGTTGCATATCGTAAGGCAGGTCCGATTCCTCCGTATTCTGCAGGAATTACATCTTCCGGTAAATACTTTTTTAGAACAGGTTTCCAAACTTGAGGATCACGGCCATATATTTGGATCTTCTCGAGCGTCGCATCGCTTAGAAAAGGCTTCATAAGCTTATATCCATAAGAACAGACCCAGTTGGCTAAAAATCGTTTCAAAATAATTGGCTAAAAACGATCAGGTATGCGGAATTATTAATAAATATTTGAACAGTTTACCGTTAATGATCATTCCTAGCTGGAGTATTTCTGCAGATAAAATAAAATGAAACTAAATAAAATTGAAATAAATTCTAAAACAGATTAAGCAAAAGATCAACTTGCCTGGATAACAAGCTTCATAAAGACGAGCACAGTATACAGCAGTGGATACACCTGAAAAGTTTAACTTTTAGAGTAACAGTATCAATAATATTGAACACTTAATTCTACTTAATAAAAACCCTATTTTTTATAGTCGTTGAGCGGATAATTTAAGAGACTAGCCAAACACGTCCGTTCTAGGATTATTTCTTTTTATCTAGCTCAGATTTTGGTTCGTTTAGAATTAAAAAATACAAACATTTTTTGTGCTCTTACTGTTTGGAAATATTATATTTCCCATATGGAGTCCCCCAAGATCGACAACGGCTACAACCTTAGTGCATCCGTACAATTTTCGTTGTCTTTCCGAAATAAAAATTAAAAATTCGATGTAATATAAAGCTAATCGAATTAATTCTTCTTTGCCCACCGACTCGAAGATCTCTTTCATTGGTGCGTCTCCCGCTTTGGTTATAATTACTGAAAATAATTATAAAATAATTATTAATTAAATAATAATTAAAAAAAAAAATTGACATGGTTGATTTTAACTACAGGGTCCCACTATTGTATGCAACATTAAAAATTAAAGCATTTTGGCTTCTGTTCACTATCTATTGCCGACTGCGGAAGCATTTTGTATCCAAATTTTTGTATTTTGCAGTTGAACAAAGATGGTTATAAAATGGCGAGTACAATTGTCGGCCCTGCCGTTTACATCAAACAAAATTTTGTAATATCATTTACCAATTCTTCCATGTGCGTCGAGTGAAATTTCGAATGGAACTATTTGATTGAAAACGAATTCCGGTGGTGTATAGCTCTTGAGGAAAATTCCTTGAAAGTGATTGTTTGTCTTGCGAACTTCACAGTACTATTTAAAAAAATTATCTAAATATAAATTTCTTTTACAAATTGAAAAAAAAAACTAAAATATTTGAGTAATTAATTCACCTTCCGTAGCATTTCCTTTGCCTTCTTAACATTGAGGCTCCTAGCTGTTAATAAATTAACAACTAATTGATTAATCGTCAATTTACTTGTACTCGAGAGTAGGATTTACTTACCTCGCAAAAATCTGAGCAGAAAATATTCATCTTTAACTAGGTCCGCCCAGTCTTCAATTTCGGATTTTAGCTTAAAAAAACAGAAAATTAGTGTTGTAAATCTTAATGAATCCCATTAATCAAATGACAATTTTGCCTAATTAACACGTTCAACCTTATAACTTTGAATGTAAATGTAGTTAATGTTAACACTAGCTAAAGTCTGACATTGTCGGAAGAGTCTTTACTTTTGAAATAGTAAACATTGCTCGTTAGGAGCCTTGAGCTTAGCATGGCTTGTTTGGCTAAAATAAGTATTTTCTATACAAGGAAGCAAATTCTTGGTCAATATTTGTTTTTTTTTTAAACTTTGTGTTTTAATTTTACTAAAATTAGAGTAAAGCGTAAAGCTATTTTTATTTAGTATCCTAGTTTACTTCTTGTTTAGACAATGAAGGTTAGAATGGAATTATATTTAATTACTTACGATTTCCAAAGCTTCTATTTCTTGTAAATTCTTCGGTCGGTCTTGGGTTAGCCTCTTCGTTTGCATCACTCGATTCATTTCGCTAAGCAATGAAATGACGGACTAATTCCTGTAGGCGTTTTCCATCAAATGCATCATTATTTCGGGTCAAGGATACACACTTAATATGAAGCAAAAAATGAGGCGTACTTTCTTGATTTCCTTTGAGTGAGATCATCAACAACACCAAAACTTTCTCAAAGGAAAAGGATGACCTTAAACTGTCGTTTTAAGTGTTCCAGCGTCAAGACCTCTTTATCCACTCAAATTAAGGAAACATATCACTAATAAAACTTTTAAAACAGTAAATGTACTATTATTTATTGAATAATATTTAATTTTAATTTAATTTTTTTCTGAAGAGTAATTTTCACAGTTGTGCAAATGTAGTAGAAAATCGAAACCTAGATTTTTCAAAGCACTCTTAAAAGTGTTGGCTTTATTGGTGCTATTTTAAGTTTGAAGCTGTAAATTATCTTTGTTTTTTTGTTGTTTTTTGTTCCAAGATACTATCTTGTTTGTGATGATACTGTATAAGCCAAAAACGTGATGCATTCATGTTTGGCTTGCTTTTGTGATGAGATGTTTTTAAGTAAAAACAACAGGGAAAATTAACTAATTAATGCTCTTCCGAACCAATTAAAATAAAGAACGTGTACGTGTAGTAGTTTCTGTGCGAAAGCACACCGTTGAAATGCATAATAATTCTCACGGTATTTTCAGAGTTTGCTAAGAAGTTCAGTTCCGCTTAAATGCTGGATTTTGAATTTAAGCTTGTAATTAATTTTAATTTTAACTTCTGGAACCGCGTGCCGAAAGATGTTATGCGACAAAGAGGAATCCAGGAGCACTTTTTAATTTCTTGTTTTATTCGACACTCTGTACACGCAAACAATATTGTTGATAATTCTAAAGTGTTAATTACAATATGAGATAATTACAAAATTATATAGTTAAATTTAAGTGATTTGTGAGGATTTTTTGTTAGGGCGAGGTGACAGACAATACGGGTAGGCAAAAAAATACCCTTGATAAATCACAAATTGACTCTCCTGAACTGCAGCAGGAGAGCTTTGCGCAATCAATTAAACATTAATCAGTCATTGTACTTTAGTTGCTGCTAATTGAATGGCCAATTTGCTAATTAATCTCAATTATCCTTTACACATTAGAATTTGAACCGTACGTCCGCCCTTCGCACTCACTCAATTTCTTTTCCCCGCTAATTAATGGCGTTTTTAAGCTGGGCTTCTCCTCGTCCGTGTTGTCCTCGTAGTCACTGCTTGTGTTACTGCTTTCACCCGAAGAAAGTCCGCTGTTCTTTTCAAACAGCTTCTCAATTTGCGCTGAATTCAAATTAGACGTCTCCGGAACGAAAAATGTTACAAAGAGGGCTCCGCAGAAGGCCACTAGAGCGTAGAACCAAAACGTTCCGTAAGTATTCAGCGTATCCAGCATATTGAGAAACGTTTTGACAGCCAAAAACTGGCAAAGCTGACAAAAGCCATAGGCAAAAGAAGTGGAAATACTTCGGACATCCGACGGCAAGAGTTCGACAACTAAAAATAGGCGAAACGAAATTAGAACAAATGTCGCTTGATTTTGAATTAAAAAAAATATTAAAACTTTTTTTTAATTTTAAAAAAAGTTTACCTAGGAAGAAGGGAATGATGCCAAAGCCAATGGAAGAGAAGATCATGAAGACAGTGACGCAAATGAGCGGTAGGCAGTCGAGACTGTGGGATCGGAGAGCACTGTGCAGAACGGACGTCGCTTCGGTTCCGTCGGTCGTTCCGTTCAGAACAACATTTGAATAATTTGCTTTGAGGTAGAAGTATCCTCCGAGAATCCCATTGGAAGCGAACATCATCAAACCGGAAGTGATGAGGAGCACCCTACGTCGGTAGTATTTGATGAGAAAGACGCTGACAAGCGTTGCAATGAGGCGAACAAAGCCAATGACGATGGTTTGAACGTAGTCGTTGATTTCGCTGTCGGCGTACTAAAAAGTCAGGAATTGAAAAATCAGTTTCAAGTTGAGAAATTTTCAACAACTAAGGAATTTTCTAACACAAAATACTTTTTGAATTTTTAAAAAATTCTTTTAAATTGTCTAAAATTCCTTGAAAATTTAAAATCACCTTGAAAATGAGTGTTGCGTAGAAGGTAATTGAGGAAACTCCGCAGAATTTTTGAAAGAAGAAGAGTGCTATGCCGATCCCGAGAGGGTGCAGAACGGATCGTTCTGAAAATCTGCTGACGAATTGTCCAAAAGAAAACTTTTTGAATTCTGAGGGTGGGGAGCAGAGGGATTGACGCCGTTCTCTGATGCGCGTCAATTTTGCGACTTCTTCTTCAGCCTCTTCTGCGTTATTTCGGAGCCATGTGAGGGAGCGGACTGCTTCGGCGTACTTGCCCTTGCTAATTAGCCAGGTAGGTGAATCCGGAAGGAAGAAGGTGTAGAAGCAGACGAAAAGTGGAAAGATGCTGGATCCGAGGGCCAGCATCCGCCAGTTGAAGAAGCTTCCAAAAGTGTACATGCAAATGACTCCGAGGGACACCATCAGCGTTGGAATCGAACCGCTCACACCGCGAATGCTTTTGTCAACAACTTCGCAAATGTAGCACTGTGAAAAGAAGAAACGCTTAATTTCTTAAGTTAAACGTCATTTCGAAAATTTATGTAATTGTAAAATTGTAATTTAAAAAAACTAAGGTATCATCTCTCTTAGCTTTGAAAAATAAAAATAGATCATCTTGACATGGCTCGGGTAAAGTTCAAGCTTTCACTTCAGTGTAAAAAGAATTTTGCCTATTTTTTAAAGTTGTGAAAACTCCAGTATCACCGAATAACTACCATTTTTTTTTAAATTATGTTACAAAAATTGCTTTTTAAATTTCTTGAAAATATTATGTTAAAAAAAAGATTTCTTTAACATTTATATTCAAAACAAGATTTCTTTAAAATATTAGGTTCAAAGAAGGATTTCTTGAAAATATTTTAAAAGAGCCGTTCAATATTCATCCACGTTGATCTTATTTTTTAATTAACTTAACTTTAGTAAATTTGAAAAAAAAAATGTAATGAATCAGCGATGCAGGTAATCAGAGTTTGAAAAATAAAATGGCCGGCGCAGACACAAGTAAATAAAAAAAACCGTTATGCATTGGGACGAGGGCTGATCAGAGGTCAGCCGCATGTTTCATTTCTAAATCGCTTAATCGCTGTTTAATCCTCTTACCTGAACTGTAGTGGAGTAGATCCCACTGGCAGCACCGGTCATGAGCCTTCCGAGCAGAATGTGCCAGACGTCCATTGCGAAACCAATCACAATCCAGCCAGCGCAGAACAGAATGGAGCTCAACATAATCGTTCTCCGTCGTCCCAACACATCTCCCACAACGCCACCAGTCAGCGTTCCGATGAACATCCCCACAGTCACAAGGCTCGCTGCAAATTGTGCAATTAGTTGAGTCATCCAACAATGGTCACAACAATTAAGTCATCCAATTCCGCATGGGGGCATTTCAGAAGAGGTGACTTTTGAGTTAGTAATTAGTTGTAGTTAAAATTGTAACTTTTTGAATTACCGATATAAGAGAGGTCGTCGTGATCTGCTTCGATGTTCGCTCCGGGTTGCGTCAATTGGTAAGTGGTAACCGAAGAGAACCCCGTGATGTTTCCCGTCGCAAATAAACTCATCGAAATTCCAGCAACCGTTATGAGCTTCAAATTGAACAAACATTTATTTTCAAAATTCGTTCAAATAGGCTTCAGAGATTGGTCAATTGTCAATATAATTTTTGAACAGGAAAGATTTCTGGATCTTGAGATTTACAATTTAGGATTTTAAAATTTTGAGGAGATTCATATCAGATTTTTAACAGGAATTCAAGGACAATTCAGACATGAGGTACTGGAAACTGTAGGGTACGGGATAAGGACAATGGGCACTTATGTGAAGTAGGGTTCTCTGGACAATGACAACGGTTACTCGGACCAAGGGACGACTTAAGGGTACTGGAGAAGGCATTTGGGACAATGGACACTCCAGAACGCGATATTGTTAAAGGAACTGGAGAATTGGAAGAATTTGAGGGAATGAGGTTAATTATTAATTGACATTGTTGACGCTTGACCTTTGACCTTTTGGAGAAGGGTTTGTACCTGGTGAATACTGGGATATTTCTTCCCATCTTTGTTCGGCGCAGGACGCTCCTCGTCCCCATTATTCGTCTTCAATTTCATTATATATTTTTTTTAGAAATCGCTGCTTCGCTGCTACTCTCTTTTCCGCCAACGCACACACAACCTCCGCTTACTTTCCGCTGCGTTGAATTTATGTCCTAAAATTTGTCAGTTTTTTTCCGTTTGCGTTCAATAAGTTCCAGTCATGTACATAAAAGCGATTTCCTTTTTATTGGTTCTCTGCTTTTTACGTCTAACTGGTTTATTTCAGCGTTTTGTTGCTTTAATTGTTTTAAAAGTTTACGTCTAATTGTTAGAATTGAGTTTGAAGGGCTACTTGATGAGAAGTGATCCTTTTGAAAAGACGTAACTGAATTTCGATCGCGTATTTATACGCTTGGAGAAACTTAAGCGCTTCTTGAGCGGCTTAGGACAACTGCGTACATATTTCTACCTTTAATTGGTTCCAGCCANTGGTTCCAGCCAAATTTGGATCTGGAATTGTACAGCAGCTGCAGCTTTTCCTTAGCGCTTAATCCTCACGTTTCTTTTCCATCTAGCAGCGTTCCATTCATACGTCATTTGGCATTCTACGTCAATTTACCGTGACCCAAATTGAGCGTCTTTGGAAAATTTCGGAAATTTTGAAACCATTTTTCTTTTGATGAAGTCAAATTTCTAGAAATCACGATGCTTGATGCTTGCACTAGAAGCAAGCAGATTAATTGAAATAGAATTAGTTAGTTCGCAGATGCTTTAGCGAATTTGGATTAGCGGTTAATTAATCCATCAAAATTTAAGTCAATTTGAAGACGGGTGAGCCGCAGAGGTCAGATTATAAAGCGTGGCATAGCTGCGTGATCTTCCACGCGAATCGTCCACGCCCTCCATTTATGCAACTCCGCAGTTGAAACAGACGCGCTGAAAGTGAGCGTGACCTCAAGGTCAAAGGTCAATGACACTACGATTTCCACAGAAATTGAACGTTTTTTACTTGACTTGTTCGAGATCAGTCCTTTCTGAAATATTCAAGTGAAATTTACAAAATTATGCACCGACATGACAGAGCATCCGTTGCGTCAAATTCGAGTTCACCATAAGTGATTTTGAATTATTCAACTTAAATAATTTTAGAATTTTGATTATGTTTTAAAATTTTGAGAAATTGGAGGCTGGATTCAGAAAATACAAAAAGTCTGGATCCAAACAAAACAAAAACGAAAATTTGTGGCTGTTCACAAGAATATCAAAGATGATGATGATTGTTATAAAATTTTGACCATGAAATTCATAAAATAAAAATAAATTAACAACCGCATGCTAGAAATTTAAAAAATAATTAAAATAACGCATGATTTAAATGTAAAATTAACTTATTGTAGTCAACTTCTACTTCTAACCAAATGACCTCTAGTTCCAAGGCTACTGCCATCGGCTTAAGCGTCTTTAGCAATTGTTCTGCCACATCTGTCGCAGACACTTGCAACAAATTGGGTAGTAAATCGTCCTTGTTAATTCTTAATCAATAACAAAAACAATTACAAAATAACGTTCTTGAAGGACGACGACGTGGGATTGATTCTTGTTTATTTTTAAAACTTATAAGTATTTTATTTACATTTTGCTTTCTACAGATGGGATTGACTCCACAGGAAACTTTTTCTTGACGTATTGTGCCGCTTGTGTCATCAACATAATCACATGCAACTATGAATCATTACAAAATGGTAAAATTATGAACTATAAAAATTGTATATATTTT
This sequence comes from Bilobella aurantiaca, assembly GCA_021029175.1. NCBI lineage: Eukaryota > Metazoa > Arthropoda > Collembola > Poduromorpha > Neanuridae > Bilobella > Bilobella aurantiaca. The sequence goes on from VYYI01000932.1 coordinate 17,260, forward strand.
TTTTATTGCCTACCATAATCGAGAACAGACAAAAAATACATTGAAAAATTGAATTGTTTCAGTAAAGAGGGTTTGTTCAAGAACAAGTCTTTCAAATTGAAAAAAGTCACTTTGAAAGGGAATGGATGACATTAAGGGACCATCCAGGAGCCCTTGAAGGCGACATTGAAGGGGAGATTCGGAGACCTTAGAAGATGAGATTTAAGGGGTCTGAGTCATACGGAACCCTTGGAAGATGTCAGGCGTAGCGTTCTGAAGTGGCGGTCCAGTTCCGCCAAATTCTTCTGGAAGTACGTTTTCTGGAACGTACTTCCGGAGGACTGGTTTCCATGTGTCGGGGTCCTTACCGTAGATTTGCAGGCGCTCAAGGTTCGCTCGACTCACAAATGGTGATAGAATTTTGTAGGCCCAATACACAACCCAATTAGCTAAAGTTCACAATTAAAATCAAGGTAATTAACGTGTTCAAGAGTCGTTAGTTGTTGAGTTAAGGTTTTACCGTTAACGACGATGCCTAAATGAGCAACCTCTGGAATAATAAAAACTCAAAATTAAATTTAAAATGTTTTTAATTATTAAATAGAAAACTTATTGTCGAAGTACCTGGGTAGATACTTTCAACAATTTTGATTCCATAAAGGGCCAATTGAATACCTACAAGAAATTTGTTTAGTTTTTAAGTATCTTTTTTTTTTATAGGGAAAGAATTAAATTCGAAATTTGAATTTAGGAGGTGACTACAAGGTACAATATTCGTCACGCCTTCTTACATCCAGGAAAATATACATCTTTGAAAGACACGCCTTCTGCGTCGACGATTCCAACCGCCTTTGCGCAGCCAGTTTTCAAGCGATTCTCTTCTAACAAATGAAGCGCAAATTGAGCGCAGTAGTGTCCTGCGCGGATGCATTCGTCCTTTCCGACCATTTCGAATAACTCTCTTGCCTTTATATGACCTCCTTTAGCTATGGCCACTGGGTCAGTAATAGAAAAATACTTAAATTTTACTCTTGGAGCACTAATTAAATAATCAAGTAATAATTAATTGATTATTACATTAATTATTAATGAAAATTTTAAATAATAAAGGCAGTTTAAAAGTGAAAATTACCTAATCGACCGTCATAGTCTACTGTTTGTAGGAAGGGAACCTTGACCACGTCGAACAAGTACATAGGCGGATCATATGTACTTTGGCAGATGGCCAGGAAGTATTCGTCAGTTCTTCGAAACTCGACATACTGAATTCAATAGTTTTAAAATTTATAACACTTTGAGAAATAATTTTTTTTAAAGAAAACGTAATCAAACAAGACAAAACTTGATAACCTTTTTGAGCATTTCTATTGCTTTCCTCACATTCAGCTTCCGGTCTGTATAAAAACAATGAGTAGTGATACTATTTAAATAACATATTAATCAATTAAACTAAGAATAAGACTTTCATTTTCAATATGTCGACTAATTTACCTCTGAGAAATCGTAGCAAGAAGTAGTCATTCATGTGGTCCAAAAGAAAGCCTTGGACCTCCGCTTTTAGCTAATTGTACAATTATCAATAGTTCAGATTGATATACACTTACAATTGTACGTAACGATAAATTTATATATAAAACAAAAATAATTTTAATATAATTTCTAACTTCTCAAATTACCTAACTTGGTTCAAGCACAGTTAACGCACAATGAGTTATGAAAAGTGAAAATACACCAAATGAAAGCTGTATTTTTTATTTTAAAACTTTGGGTACTTGTTACATACTTCCGATATGGAAAAACCAAATTTGATTTTTTTCAATCACGTAAAAATCATTGAGCAAGAAATCCTTCACGGTTTCATAATAAAATATTTAATATTAGAATATTTTTGGCTAGTGTTTTTCACTTTTTTACTTATTGTCATGAATTTCTAGAAATTATGATATACGATAATTTTGCCTGTCCTCGAACGGGCTTGTTTGGCTTTAATAATAAAAAAAACTTACAAGTTCAAGGGCCTCAAGTTCTTTCAAACTTGTTGGGCAATCTTCCTTCATTCTTTTGTTCGACAGTTTTACAGTTGGAAAATTTCTCCTGTTGGAAATTGTTTCACAAACAACTGTACTAGTGGACATTTTGATGAACAACCGTTAATTCCACAGTGTTTTCGTGGAGTTTGGATATTGAAACAAGTCTTAACTGGCGTACGCACTGGTTTGAGAGCAGAATTGGAGCATTTTCTTTGCAAACCAATTAAGATCACGCTGTCATATTTACTTCTGAATATGATTTCTGCCGAACTTGAAAAATATCACTGAGAAGTAAAAAGTTGGAAATGTAGAATAAACTCGTTTTCTTAATAAATTGCATAACCTAAACCCTGTCCCGATGCAATTACAGTTTTAATGGCTTCCCAAGACCAAAAAGTTGATTTTCCCCCAGAAATAAGTCATCTTCATCAATTATATTCTTTAGGTGTTAAGATTGCATAAGTAGATGATCAAATCATGTGATCGTTCTGAACTCAAGCCTAATGAGATTCTAAAACAGTTTTAAAAAATGTATGGAAAAGGCAAGGTCAGCCCTTTAACTTTGTACAGCAGGAACCTACCGAAACCGAAAAAAAATTGCGCATACCTTTACATAAAAAATACGTAAATCCAGCACGGAGCATAAAAACGCATAGAACTAATTCCATTCCCACCTCAAAAGTAATTAGATGATTCGGAATTTTCTAAAAGAAAAAAAACACATTTAATTTTTTTAGGATTTTTCAAACTCAAATCGGAATTACAAGAAAATGCAATACCAATAACGGATAGAGAAACACCACAAAGTAAAAGTTTTAGGACATTCTCTACCAATGTTTCATCAATTTTTTGAAATGTAAAATTCGAATGTAGCTTGGTCAGAACCAAAGAGTTTTATTGAATGTAGGGAAATTATTTTTTCTGAACATTATTTTAAAACGCCCTTCGAGATCATTTGGAGAAAGTAAAGCTTACTTTCACTCAAGGAACCAAACAAGGAGTTTGAATCTTGCGCTTAAAAACCTAATCAGTATTTAAACTTTGCTGCGGCAAGAAACTTTGTTTATAATTATTAATTTACTACCTATAAATGTAAACATTTGTAATGGTCTTTTACAACCGGTATTTAATTGACAGACTAATCAGTAATTAAATAAGTGAACTAATTAGTACGAAGAATTGCTGCAAGTTAAGGTATGAATTCACATATGACAACTAATTAGTCTAAATCTTCGATACTCGATAGTATAATAATGATTTTAAATAAGGGAAGTATAACAGACATATTTTTCGCCAATATTTTTCCCTGACACAATCGACAATCATTCAGGGAACTGCTCTCCTTTATCGTTGTAAAGTAATCGTACGCATCTGCAGTCGAAGTGATTAACGGAAATCAATTATTAAGGTAATTTGGGGGTTCACGATTTAGAAGGCAAAAAGTTGACTGCTTCTATAACGAAAGGAGAGTTTAGATAATCGATGTAATTTTAGAGCATAAATTAATTTTTTTTTCAACATGTTTTCTCAAAAGAAGGGGAAATGGATGAATTTAACATAAGAAACGGCTACCTTGACCACGATCACCAGCAACGTCGTTTGAAAGCTTTGGATGAACTCGATATCATATCAGGTATTACGGAAAGGTACACAAATTGAGGAAATTTTAACTTTTATAGCTATAAAGAGGCTAATCATCGATTAGATAATGTTATAAAGTACCTCCCAGCTTGGCTGATAATGTCCTTGCTAATATCTTCAGGAGAAGAGCAACAAACGGATGACTAACAAAGCTGCTCCATTTCAAGGATCATCTACGCTTACCGCGAAACCGTGAAAGTGTAACGTCACGCATCGATTGATTCTTTTTGGAAGACCTATTACGGGAACCGGGAAGCTGTATTGAATGGAGACATCAAAAAATGGGTTAAATTAAATTGATTAATTAAATAATTAATTTGAGAATGAAAATGACATTATTTAGTACTAATATAAGTTTATTATTAAGTAGTAAATGTCAATTGCGCAGGGCGGAAGATGATAAAATTGACGTTCTTCAATCCAGCTCAAAGCGACATCCCGTTGACTCGGCCAATTGGTTGTCGTACTCCACGTTCTCCTGGATCAGTTCGCTTATGCTCTCTTCCTATCGCAAAGGCTTGAACCCTTCTGAAATTCCGTTCATTTCAACTCTCGAATCATCTCAATTGAATACGAACCGCCTGGAAGAAATATGGAAGAATCAGTTCAAATTGGCAAATGATTCCGTCCATACTGGAGGGGTCAAAATTCGCTTTGGACGCATTATTTGGACTTTCGTTAGGAAACGAGTCCTATTGACAAGTCTTGTGTATCTCACTTCCGTTCTAATTGGCTTTATAACACCTACAATTTGCATGCGGCAATTGCTCAGATTCTCAGCAAATCCAAACGCAAGCATGAACGAAGGTGTCCTCTGGGTTGTGCTTCTAATCCTATGTGAATTCATAAGAGTCGGATTATTCACACTGACTTGGGCCTTAGGTTACCGGTAGGCAGCTTGTATACTACTCTTTAGTATTCGATTAGTGCGGCGAAATTTATGATTTTTGATTGCTCAATAGTTTATTTTTTAAACAGTACTGCTATCAGATTAAAAACAGCTACAATGGGCCTCACCTACCGGAAGCTACTCAGGCTCGGTGCTGTAACTGACAGTACCGCCTCCACGGTTTGTATCTATCAAACAAATATTTTACTGAGAATAGCGATGTGCATATTTAAAATGTACCTTAACAGATAACCAATGTAATTGCCAACGATTGCAACAGGATTTACGAAGTAATTGTTACAACTCAGTTGGCTATTGGTGGCCCGTTTGTCTTACTTCTGTCTGCCATTTACATTACTTATGAGCTAGGGCCTATAGCTCTTGTTGGCCTTATGGTTTTTCCTCTGTTTTATCCAATTCAGGTAAAAATATACTGAAAAACATTACATCTTGTTCGTGTTTTAGAACGAATTTTAAAGTTCATCTAAATCTTTGTTATGTAGTACTTGTTGGCTAGAGGAAGTGGAGCTTATCGACGAAGTGCAGTGCATATTCAGGATACTCGAATTTCATTCGTGTCCCAATCGCTTCATTACTTGAAGTTCCTTAAAATGTTTGCCTGGGAGAAATACTTTCGCAATATTATTGGAGGTTTGATAAACCATAAACGTAAAGACAATTGTGCTGAGAATTATTAACTTTTTGTTTGGTTTAGATACTCGTTTGAATGAAAAGAAGTTTATTCAGAGAGCTCAGTTCCTGTTGAGTATGAGCGTCGTGATTGCGCCGACGCTACCACACGTCGGTGCTATCATAACTTTTCTCTTGTACATTAACTCGGGTCGTGACCTTTATCCAGCTCAGGTACGTAAAGTTGTCAAGGACGTCCCTTGTCTATACTACTCTTCTTATCCTGGGAAATTGAATTGGGAAATTTGTTCTTGTTGTACAACTTGTATCATGTTTCGATTGTACGTCATCAGGCTTTCTGCGTATTGGCCCTTTTCAGTGGCAGAATTCGTCCTTCACTCAACAAAGTCCGCTCAGGCCTTCGCTCATACTTTGAGGCTCAAATTGCCATTGAGAGACTTGAGGTGCCAAAATTACAATGATTTATATCGATTTACTTGAAAACTAATTGACCTTGCTCCTCTTGCTTGCATTTTTCCTTCCTTTCCTTTTTGTATTTGTCTGCTTCGAATAGCTGCTTAATATGCTTTGTGTTTGCTTGTATTCTTTTTTAAGTTGCTTAAAAATGTTAACCGTTTTAAGTTTGAATTGAATTTTAATTTTTTTTAGGCATTCACGATTTTGTTTTTATTTTCGATCTTTGGTTATTCTGTTCGATCTATTAACCAAATCTTTGAGTTTTCCAATTCATTTCAACTATTCACAGAGAGGATGGAGGTACAATTTTTTGGTCTAAATAAGTTGGTTTTCGTTATTGTAATTTTGTTTTGATTTTGATTAAGGCTGTTTTAGCGATTCCTGAAATTCGTCTTCCGGAGCAGCTTAAGTCTCCAGCCTCTAGCCATTTTTCAGTGATCTCTTTTGACGATGTTACCATTAGTCGCCTCGCTCCACCCGATTCTAAATACGTTCATAAAGGACAACCTAAGCGTAAATCCAGATCGAAAACTGGATCGGAAAAACGTTTGTTGCCGACTAAAGGGACTGACGAGACCGAAAAATTAATCTTTGGAAACAAGGCGGAGGTGATAGCTTTTCAAGTAGAAAATCTATCAATGTCTATTAAAAAGGTAAATATTTTAAGCACTAATTCGCCTTGTTTTGGAAGATTCGTATTACCCTTCTACGTTCGCTTAGGGTTCGTTTGTCGGTATCTGTGGTCAAGTTGGCAGCGGAAAAAGTAAGCAGAAAATTAATTTAATTGAGGCTTAGTTAATTAAAATTAAATTTATTTAAATAAAATGCACTAAACAGCTCAAGCTAAGCACTTTTATTCATAAATAGGCAAAACACAGCTAAAAATCAATAATGCTTAACTAACGCTCTGCTACCGATAATTTACCTTTTCTGGCTCAAGGTACTTTTCTGCAAGCAATCGCTGGTGCCCTTACTATTGGTCAAGGGTCATTGTCAATATCTGGTTCAATTGCCTACGCAGCACAAGAACCTTGGTGATGTGATAAGACCAAGTAGTGGACATGTAATTGCCACTTGTAGTAGTAATTAATAACAAAATGT
>VYYI01000933.1:0-23972 GCA_021029175.1 Bilobella aurantiaca
ATGGTGTTTTTGCCACCAGACTAAAAGACCGATAAAGAAAAGGAATAAACCCCTGAAAATAACTTGTAGATAAAGATCAACAATATGGCAAATGAAAATACTGTCATTGTCATATTGTTCAAATTTCAAGTGCAAAAGAAAATGTTACCTGTACAAAAAGTAGTAAATAGAATCCAGTCCACTATTTCTCTTAATACTCAAGTTGCCAAGTTGGTTGTGGGCAAGGCCGGATTCAGGGTTGAGGAGAAATGCCTACAAACAAAATATTTTCATATTTGGCGCAAAGAGTTTACGGAAGATCGATCTACGCTAAGTATGTGCCAAATGCAAGCGTAGCTTCTTGCTTCCTACCTGAGTATAGTAATCTTGAGCTCGATCATAATAGTTCAGATAGAGTTCTTGGTCTTCCTTTGCATGAAGATCAGTGAGGTATCGGCACAAGTCACCGATATTTAACATAAAAAGACGGAGGAGATCCGCAGCCCATTCTTGGTCATCCGAAGCCTCTCCTGGTGATCAAGAAGTCAACAAATAACTAACACCAGAATCCGAGAAACTAACTAAGACTGTTTCTTTACGACTGGAAAACTTACGACTGCTCATGTCTTTCTCCGCCAACGATGGCGGCAAAACATTATCAAGTCCATTTGCACAAATGCGAAGCTTAAGGCCCTTGAAATCATCAACTGTTCGCCGCAATTTTAGCATAAGAAGGCTTAATTGCCCAATACCGTTGAGCAAATGTTGTTTAACGTAAGCCTTCTCCAACGGTGTCCACCTGTCGCGCTACAAATCAGAAAATAATTCAGGGAGATAATATTATTGTGAATTAACCGATTTAATTCAATAATTGAGCATACTTGTTTCAAACGTTTAGCCCTTGATATTGCCTCGTAGTAAACGTATCTCCAGAGCTTGTCTCTAGCCGGGACACAGTTGGCTTTTGGTGACTCCAAAATGAATTGTTCGCACATATTCTTCAATTTATTTCGTCGAGAAATGAGCTCGGATCCGAAAAGAGATTCCACAGTGCTGCATTTCGAGGTGGCGTATTCCAACTGCCGAGCTTGGTCCTGAATGATCCTAAACAATACCAAATTCCAATTCACTTGACAGAAACGTCGCATTCGACCATAATCATTTATACCAGTTTCGTCGTGTTTTTAAATATTTAGACTCAATAGTATTAACTATCCTTACTTTAAAGTGTTTTTCACCACTTCATCACTCCCTTGGACCGGCTTCTCGACCTCAGACTCGGGTTTCGAGTTCTTAGCAACTACCATCGCTTCTGCACCTTGTGTAAATGTAATGTAAATCAGTTTAAGCTTTTAGCACAAAAATAAATAACAATCCGCAGTAATTAAACATGTGTACTTTACGATGTAAAGTAGAGTTCTTTAGATATAAATACACACCAACGTTACACTACGATATGTAAACCATGGGAAACGGTTGGATTGGAGCGTACGGTACGCGAAGAGAATTTCAGAGACCCTGCGCAGCCAGAATATGGATAGGTTTCTCTGCGCAAAAACCTTATGAGAAAATAACATTGCGTACTGTAGGGTCCAATCCAGCCATGGGAAACATCTTCGGTATTTCCAACTTAAGTTAATATGCTGACTCAGTATTACTGATGCAGGAGTTGCTCTCGTTAATAATCAATTACCTGTTTCTGATTCAGACGTTGTTCCAGTAGAGCCCATTGCGAAGTAACATATGTTCGTTAGCCCAGTACGCTATTAGTGTTTCCAGCATCCAGTCCAGAACCCTTCATTATCGAAGAAGTTGCTAAGAATGCTCAACTACTCTCCAGTCCACTGGATTCAATACAACTCAATTAGTAATCGATCAATCACTGACCATGGTAAGACGACCAAAGGACTTACTACAGGAAGAAAAGAATTGGGGTAATGAAGTCACAACAAAAGTAATTTAGTCGTTTTCCCTTTTGATTTCTTCTGGAATTATCCACTTAAATTTCTTATCTCATAAAAAATACACACACAAAAAAAGTCTCGGAAAAGTTTACCCAACTGCACCCTCACGTGACAGGTGAAAATAGATGGGCCTTTTCTTAGATTTTTAAAACATTATTCCTAATTCTAAAAATTCACCATTTCTTTGTATCTCAGAAATTGCAGCAAATTTCAAAATGAAAAACCCTTTTATTTTTTAAAAATCTAAGACTGTTTGTTAATTGACAATTTTCTTATGTAAGTGATGTTGCCTTGTACTGTAGTGGTGCAATGAAAAGTAATTCTTGAATTTTGATTGAATTGGGATTGGATGATTGTGACGAAAAATTAAAAACTAACTTCAAAATTACCGCTGTTAGTGAATGACGCTTATTTTTTAACTGAAGAATTTTATTTAATTTTTTAAATGCTATTTATTAGTGTAGGTGCAAATTGTAATTTGATTTTTGTAAAAAATGACAAGAGAGATCTTTTTGATTTTTGCATAATTAATCAACTATCTTCGTCCGTAACCGCCCGAAGGTCCACCTCCGTAGCCGCCTGAAGGTCCACCTCCGTAGCCGCCTTGACCTCCGTGACCCCTCTCCACGAAATTTGCCAAGAGAATCCCTTGACTGACTTTTCCGAGCTGAATCCTTCCGCCGCCGTGGTGGCCCGGTGCGCCGTAGGCTGCTGCTGGAGGTGGACCATAGGATGCAGCGGGAGGTGGTCCGTAAGATGCTGCGGGAGGTGGGCCGTAAGAGGCTGCTGGCGGAGCACCGTACGAAGCCGCAGGAGGTGGTCCATAGGCTGCTGGTGGCGGAGCACCATAAGATGAGGACGGTCCACTGCCACCGCCGTAGCCACCACCGCCATGACTCTCTTGCTGATTTAAAATATCCGTAATTCTGTCCAGCAGGGCTTGGTCCACAATTGCTCCAGGAATATTTCCCTCGTGGTCATTTCCGCGGAAGAAGCCACCACCGCCGCCGCCGCCTCCATATCCGCCGCTCACCGGCGGCTCAGCAGCCACCGACGCAATAAGGGCTACTAATATCACCTGAAAATACATTTTCAAAAAATTTCAAAAACAGGTAGGGACGAAAGATGAAAATTCTATTGTCTTTCTTGCTAATTGTCACTACAAATTCTACTGCTCGAGTTTACTGTAAGAACTTACAAATTTGTACATCTCCTTACGATGAACGAAAAGAAACTGTTGAACTGCTGAAGGCCTTGTAACCAGCATCTTTTATAGAGTTGGTGGCATCACCTCTGCCATTGGTCAATCACAGCCAGAGGATTCTCTGCATCATAGTTTTCGTGTAGGGCGCATGTCAAAATTTAAGTTTAAAATTCCATTTTGACGACAAAAACTTGAGTCTAATGACAGTGCTTACAAGGTTTCCTATTGTTGACTAGGCCTGTTACACAAATTATCATTTTTTGGGGGAATAGGACCAACAACAGCTAAAAAGAAGAAGGATGGAATAATTGCTGAGGATGAAATGGCACAAGTGATTGCATCTCGTTCAAAGGAAAGGAGAAGTGGTTCGCATAATGAGATCTTTGGGGAGCCGTGTCGGTTCGAGTGACAAACGCCAGCTTGTCGCTGTCGTCACGACGTGATCATTTGCCAAAATTCTGTCTCTCGTGTTTAGACACAATTTGGGTCGTTGATGGTCCTGAACTGAAGTGGTGACGATTGCGAAAAGGAGAATTTAAATCAGTCATATTTGGAAACAACTATATTTTTACAGTCGCAAAAAACGGAGACGCAAGATCTTGAGAGAACAATTACGCAACGACAGACGATGATCTCGATTACAAGGGCGTGAAGTGACGGACGCTCAATTTCCATTGGATTGATTTTGAGCCAATGAGAGATGTCGAGATGAATAGAGATCATAAAACCAGAAAATTGTTTAAGGTTGTCTCACCAAAAAAAAAATTGAAATAATTGATTTCGACATTTAAGGAAGGGTGCACTGCAAATTGATGCTCGAGTGTTTCTAATTTATAGTTCCTGTTTGGCAGCATACCATTTACAGCGTAAATTAATTGGAGGGCGATAAAGTATTAGAAACGCTGTTTTCGTAAGAACTCGACTCAATTTGTTCATGATTTGAAAGGTGTCAATGCAAATGAAAAAAAAAAACTTGAGTGAACAATTAGTTCACAATTATATGACAGGTAGGTTATTAAATTGTGGAGTCGTGCGCGTACTAGGTAATCAGACACAGAATGAACAATGTTCACCTGTATTTTGACATGTGAGTCATTTATACGATAATAATAGGTAACTTTCCTTAAAATGTAAACATCGTAAAAATATTTACGACGAAAATAGAAAGTAAAAAAACCAAAATAAAAATATTTTGACAAATGCAAATAAGGTTAAAAAGTTACAAAAGTGCTAATGTTTTAGTACTTCGCGTTCTGTGGAAAATCATTATTATTCTGAGAGCTACTTGAATTATTAATCATAATAACTTATCTTCCTGTTTCCCAATTAAATGCAGCATAATTACACTTAAACACAATGCAATTCGTAGCAGGGAACTTTTTAATTTTGGTTCTCATTATGATTGGTTAAAAATCAAAGTCTCTATTAATTGCGACACTATTTTTTGATGAGAACCGTGTCAACAAGAAATATTTATAACTAAAAAGCAGTACTTATCAGATTTGACAAAATTCAATTCCGCAACTAATTTTTCTAGAAAGTTTGTAAACACGTTATCTTAGGCTATAAATACAAATCGAATTTTGGTTTAGATGCGACGGATTTGTCAATTTAAGTGTAACAAGCTCTTGTAACTACGCATCAAAGCAGCAGCCTAGGGATTGGGAAATTTACCAATTACGAAAACCAAATTACAGCGATTTTTTAAATAAGAATAGAACCTTGCGCTGAAAAACATGGACAGCATGGAGTTGAACGCTTCAATGGGGCGCCCCATTGTAAGTTTATTTTTCTAAAATAGTTTTTTTTAGTTGCGTTAAAAATAATTTTTGTTTAGATTATGCCGAAAGGATTTTTGAAAAATCTTCGAAGGAAAAGCAGCAGCACGCCACCGCCGGTGGTTTCTGCCCCACCTCTTCCACATTGCATCTGCATGGAATCGCACCACACTTGCATGATGTCACCATCGTCACCTTCGACAAGTCACACGCACCAAGAGTGCGGTGGACATGACCATGGACATGACACCACAGATATTGACCGTCGCCTATCCGTCACGTCGGAAGGTCACAAGTACTTGGCCAGCGGCGGGGGACGACGTCACAGCAGCCGGGACTCGTTCGCCGCCCTTGCCCAAACCCATTAAAAATTACTTATTCCAAATTACTTTCGTATTTTCTAAACGTTTACTCTTACATTCATATACATTTTTAACTTTATGTTGCATTTAGCTCGTTTCTTTTTGTCGTGTATCATATACTTTTTGCAAGTAAAGCATTGTTAGTTGCAAAATTATACTGAAATAATTTTGAATTCGTTCTTGAGGTCAAATTGTATGGAATCAATCGGTTGAATACGAATGCTTGAAAGATGGTATAACCTATTTTTTGAAATAAAATAATTCTATTGTCGGATCAAAAATAAAATTTATTCCATGCTAGGTTTGGGGTGCCAACATTTTTGTGTTCACGTGAATTTGCTGCGGGTCTCTTTGTGGGACCGAGTAGGTGATTTTGTTATTGTTTTTCGGTAAAGCGGAAAAGTATCGAAAATCGATATCGTTTGTTAGTTTTTTGTTTTCATAAATTAGAATTAATTGGGATGTGTACAGTAAATTGTTCAAGGCAAATAACTAGAAAATTAGTTAGTTTGTTAATTGCAAATCCTTCGGTGAGATATCGATTAATTAGTTCTCGTCAGTTTGCCAGTGTTGGACTTAGACAGGAGAAATTGTTAATCAGACGAAATGAGAACGGTATTCGTAGGATAGCCGGACAAGGAGTGGCACCGTGTCAACGTGTACCACAGCGTGCGAATGATTTTCGGCATTTGCATATCGATCAAACTTTATGGAGCACAAGAGTCCCCGTTCAAGCCCCAATATTGAATACAAGTGAAATAAGGTCAGTCAGTTTTTTTTTGTATTAAGGAAAGGAGTATCAATTAATATAGGGGTTAACTTTTATAACTTTTACATTTAATTGTGCGTTCAGTGCAGCGGAGTACGAACACGTTGTAGAAGAAACACTGGATTCACTAACATCGTATTTTGATGAACTCTTGGAGGCTGCACCGATTCAGGATGCCGACGTGGTGTATAGCGTAAGCGTTTATTTTTATTCTACACAGCGTATCATTTGTACTAATTTGATTGCATTCTGGATTTTCAGAGTGGTGTGTTGACAGTGAAGCTTGGGAAGTTCGGAACTTATGTAATAAATAAGCAAACGCCGAACAAACAGATATGGTTTTCCTCTCCAACAAGTGGTCCCAAACGATACGATTTTATGTCTGGAACATGGATCTACAAGCACGATGGTGTTTCTATGCATAGCGTTTTAAACTCCGAATTACGGAAGATTTTATCGCTGGCGAATATAGACTTTGAATTACGATGTCAGTTTGGCAAAACGTCATCAGCTAAATAAAGTTGTACTTAACTGGTGCCGAGTATCAGGTTCAGTATATTACCACAATGTTCGGTGCCAAAGTGAGTAATTTGTTACTAGGGGAAAAGAACTTCATTGATCATACTGATAAGAACTTGGGTCAAGAGAGGGAGAGGTTGCTAGGTGACGAGTTGGAATTAGATCCAGTGTGCACGCACCTTCGGGGTGGATCATCGTTTCTGGATTATCCGGCCATGATTAGTCACGATTTCTGTGACATTACCTCTGCCATTGACATTTACGTTTGTGCCTTTACCAAAAGCACTAGCCTGAAAGTTCCTCCTCGATTTGGCAGCGGAATTTTTCCATCAGCGCAAGTCAAGAATGATCGTTTGAACAAGATGCCGTTTCGTGGAGACGAGTTGACGGTTGCGCAGTTTATTAATGCTTTTGTTCAAGCTTCAGTCAAAATACGAAGTCACTTAATCGACTGTATTGAAGAATGCACCGTTTCCGGAAGGCTTGAAAATTTATATGTAATTATTAGCAACGTTGCAATGGTTCGGAACTATATTTGGATGTTCCAGCAAATATTTAATCCGGATCCAAAGTAAGATCCCTTAATAATTACTGTGGGTCGTTCATCGTTTTTGAAAAAAAAAATGTTTTAGAAAATTGCGCATATGCATTTTGCAGTGTATAACAATGTTACAGATCAAAGTAGAAGAGTTTTAAGATTTTCAAGATAAATGGATTTTTTGTCAAAAAAACAACAACAAAAATGTCGCAGCACAGGTCGCATACGATAAGCTTAAATTTAATTTTAAAGGGCAAATGAAAAGTTGAAAGCAGAATACAAGGAGCATCGAGAACTTCTTGAAAGCGTCAGCGATCGTCTGATTCAGTGTCAGATGAACCTCCTCACCACTTATGTCATCCATGACGAAATTTCCCAAAATTTCGATTCTACACAGTATTTTGAAGGCCAGCGCGGATCTCCAACGGTCCAAATGTGGGCTTATTTTTTGAACGGTATTCTATAAAATCTTTTGAAAGCAATTTTAAAGAATTTGTGCTATTATTTCGCTTATTTTTCAGGCGTAAAACGCGATATGTGGAAGATTATGCCAGCACAGTTAGCGCAACGCATCTTGGCCATTCTTTTGAACGATTCATTGGCAATACTCACTGCAAGATACTCCAAAGTAAGCGTAAATACAGCAAAAAATTAAAATGAAACTTTTCAAAACTATTTTCTTTTTGAAATATTTGCAGATTGACCCTGCGGAGGAAAGTACTATCCAGTTTTGTGCTGATATCATTAACATTTTAGAAACAGTTGAAGAATTACTTCTCAGCGTTTCAACGACGCTGGATGAATTTAGTGGAGACATGGATCCGTCAGCTGCAAAGGTTATTTTTTCAATTCACCTCAAATGTGCCTGCTTGATTACAACACTACTCCTTGTCGGCGCACCACTCGAAGTGCTTTACAAGGTGAAACATTATTTTTTTTATGCACGTATACTTCCAAAATATTTCTACAAAGAATTAATTTCAATCTTCCATTTCATTTTTATTTCTCCAATTAGTATTCTCGAACTTTCTGAATTCTAATTCAGAATAGCAGTTGTTAGATATGAAATAGAAACATTTTCAAACGTTTTCGTAACGGCGTTTTGCTCATTTCAGACATTTAGACGCGGATTGTCCTGCTGTTCACTCCTGGAAAAACATACGGACGATTTTGAATTGACACAGCCAATGTGGATGCAAGCACTCTACACGCTGTGTTCAAAATATCATCCCAAATTAGAAATTTCAAAATGGGAACTTGTTTCGACGCTTCGACTACTCGTGGCGCAGCCCTCTGTTAATTGGACCTTGATTTACAAGGTACTTGTATTGTGTCTACTAGTAGTATTTTAGATTTATATCGCTTTTAGATTTTTTATACGTTGTTTTTTTTAGGTTATTGCCCTCAACGAGTTTACCTTGGCTCGTTTAGTCCTGGAAGCCTTTTATGCAAAAGCATGTCCAGCCACAATTTTCCTGCTGGAAGGGAACGGTTTCCAGAAATGTCTTAACGCTGGATGCATCTTTGAAAATTGCCACTCTCTCCCCAAATCCATTCCCGACTACTACGTGTCGTCATCCATTTTCTACATTCTAGCTCACACTATTCCCAGGGGTGATTTGGCAGCGATTTATCATGGAATTTTACCGCGCGTAGTCGACTGGTCAGTTATGGATAGAACTCAAGTCTGGACGAGCACGAAGCGTCCAGCGTGGTTTCAGAATTTGATTGATCTGCTTCTGCCTATTCTGAAAACGTGCGTGCAAGGGCTCTGCTTTAATTTGATTACTGGAAGCAAGGGGGAAGATGAAGATTCGACGCAATTCGTTGTAGAATTGCTTAATTCCGTAACAGACTTGCTCTCCATTATTCCCAAGGGATTCTTCCTCATCTGTGAAGACATTGACGACTTTATTCCGCCGACAGTATTTCCGGTCAGAAATTCAGTGCCAGTTCATTTTCTCGTCACGACGCTCTACCAGCTCCTCAATTTGGGTCCCGGAATTATCGAATCTGTTCAAATAATTCTAAAATCTGCCCCTCCTTCAGCTCCAGCCAATCACGATGTCCAAAACATTTTGCCTACTTTGCTCTCTACTTCCGAGCGGCTTTGTCATATTAACGATGGCGATTTTGATCAAACGCTACACCGACTCGTCACGCAAATCGAATCAATGTAAGACGCCTTCAAATAATGGACATCAGCATCTTCCATAAAAAAAAACTTCTATATGCCTCCAGAAAGTTGCAGAGTGTGCGATAGAATTTATTGGCTGACATTATTTACAAAAAATGCGAATTTTTTGAATTTTTTAAAATAATAATTATTTTAGGATGCGACACACGCAAACAGAGCTGGAGAAACGAGAGTCTGAAAATTTAGGAGCCCAATTTCTCGTTACCGATGATCTATCAGCGCTAAAAGTTAATTTTATTCTGGAAGAACCGGAAGGCCAAATAGCTCTCTGGATCGTCTACTGGTTCCTAATGACGAATGCAGAAAACATTCAAGCGTCCATTTCAGACGCGACAACTACTCTAGTGACGAACAGTTCTGAAACGGCAGCTGTTAGCAAGAGTGCAGCGCATTCGAGCCATCGAAAAGCGTTTTCTTCCAAAGTGGTTCCAGCCCCGCCCCAAACAGATCCCAAACAGCCAACCCCCCTCTTCATTTCTCCTTCAACTAGGACGTATAGAAAAAGCGTAAATACCGTGCACCATTTTCATTTTGTCAACAGGAGCCGAACGTTTGATGAGGTAATTGCATTTTTCACACCATAAAAAGTTAATCATGACTAAGAAGCGTTTTGAAATAAATTAAATCAATCTAGATTGTTTGGAACTTTAACCAAAACCTTGACTGGGTCTCCACAATTCGCGACTCTAAAATGGGACTCGACAAGGCTACAATTCTTCGTCAACTTCAGCGTCGTCCGGAATTTAAAATAGCGAATGAAGCAAAGGATATTGTAGGCGAAAAGGAGTTACTACTTCAAAAAATGGTGACGGAAATTAAGGCGCTCATGGCAGTTAGAAGCAATTAAAACGTAATTATAAACTTCAGGAACCCACATAGGATATAGCCTAGAACAGAAATCAGCGTTTGAAGTAATTAAAAAGTAATTTAGTTAAATGTAGACTGGAATTTCAGCAAAAATCATTGAACGAGTTAATTAAAAGCTAATTTATTTCAATATCAGTAGCGCGTTTCAGCGATTTCATAGAATATTTTTCATTTTCACTCATATGTATGCGCTGCTTTTAGCGACGTTTTCCTCCTCGTCGCCTACCCTTGAACCTTGACATCATAACTGACGGTTTCGTTGATTCCTTGGCGTGACTTTCCATGTCATCGGCCTCCTGCTCTGCTTCAATATATTCTTGAGAGAATTTGTTACGCAGATTCATAAAGGTGACGCGACGCTGATACTCAAAAATGGTTTCCTGTTCGTCTTTAATGTCAATGTTGTTGACAGTGTAGCTAAACAAAAAAAAACCGTTTTGAAGCGATTTTGAAGCATCGTGCAATTTGGTAGGATTTATGAATGACCGCGTTTTACTTTTCAAGCCATTCTTCAAAAACCGGAAAGTCCTTGCACAGTTTCAGAAGATCGAGCTGTCCAACAATTAGTACTTCGACGTGTGTCTCAGCGCGGTAATTTTTGTTGTAAAATTGGTCATAAATCAAAACACCGTGTTTCCCAAACGTTTCGCTCACGTTGAACGCTCCATGAATTTTGATTCGTTCCTTCTCAAGCTCCCACGAAAGAACATTCCCTCTGTAGACTGAAAACAAAATTCGTCGCTTTAGTCAATTTGTGTCTTTCAAACATATTCATAACTTATATGAATTCACCTATGTACAAGTACAAAGCGTTGTCCCCAATTGTGGTAATATTGGTTCCTATTTTTTAGTATTATTGTTTAAAATAGAGTTGTGCGTTACATTGTTCATGTACAGGTAAAGTACCTGGCGCATAGTAGCCGAGTTGAACAATCGAACACAATTGGCGCATGAAACTGACATCGCTCACGCAAGCTTCAAATAAGTTACACTAAAATTGTCGTCAAAATTTAAAACAAATTGCAAAATCCATAAGGATTGAATTTTTTTTTTTTGCAAATTACATCCTCAAGAACAGATCCATACAAGGAGTAGCACAAATCAATCTTGAGCGTGATAGGTAGGTTTGCAGTCGTGACATGATACGGGACGCCTCGCATTCTCTCCCAGTAATATACGAAGTATGTATTGACTAAAAGATGAAGAAAAAAAATTATACTAGTTTTATTATTAATATATTTCGAAAATACCTCTTGTTTCCTTGTCTGTGCTAATCCCGATTGTCTTGTAATAGGACTAAAAGAAAAATTTGAAATGGTTTTAATTTTTTCTAAAAATGGAGAATTGTGTTACGCACATTTAGAATGTTGACTTGAAAAAAGAACTCTCTGTAGCTTTGCGTAATTGAGGAGATGCCGCTGGTAAAGTGGCTCAGGATCACGGACAGGAGGAAGGAACCGCAGTAGATGCAAATGATCTGCAGATCAAAAATACGGTGTTTACAGTTATTTGCTAACAATTAAATTAATTTTAATATAAATTTAATAAGACTCTTACCCCAATCACAATTTCAGGAATCGTGTGAGGAGTGATGGTACCAAATCCCGTGGTGGAAATTGTGGTAACAACCTATTTTTAGAATGGAGTTCACATTAGTATCCTAAAATATCAAAATTTGACGAAATAATTTTTTAAGACTTAAGAATTTTCAGTTTAAAAACAACTACGCATTTCTTATTTGATCAGAAATCCTAAAAATTGGTTTCTAAAGACTGACAGATAAATTCATGAGACTTTCAGAAATTTGAAATTTTAGAAGCTAGTAGATAAAATTAATTATGAAATTAATAGCTGATTAATTAGTGTTTTAATTTGTATTTTACCCAGTATAATGACCTCAAGTACCAACGCCATATTTCAGTCACTTCAGCACGATCCTCCTCCGTTAAACCTCTGTCCAAAACGAAAGCGTTTGTCCAAGATCCATCAGGACACATTTTTTCCACTTTGGAGCAATTCTCAAGCAGATTGAACTCTTCGTCTTCACACATGCCTAAAAATTACCGTAATTAAGTAATTAAAAATCATTAATTTTAATAAAACTAAACTAAATACCAATGGATATCCAACTCACAAGCCGAAATTGAGTAAAATATACACGCCAAAAAATGTGCAACTAGTAGAAAGGAAACAACGGAAATTGTGACTTTTTGCCTTAGAGTTGAGCGCCGAATGTCCTCTTCCTTGTGGAATTGAAACCGATAAAATGGAATCTGTAAAACGTAATTTATTTTAAAAATCAAACGTATTAACTTTTATAGTTAATTGAAATTAAATAATGTCCGTACAAGACGAATCACTCTGATCAATGGAAGCCAGCGCGTCCAATTGGTGTAATCCACGAAGAAGTTTACTGGTAAGGAACCAATAGCATCCAAGGGAAAACCCATAACGTTGGACACGTAACGCAGAGCAATTAATTTGTGGCTTTTACAAAAAGTTTCATCCACAAGTTCAAAGGGCGTGATGAATGCAATTGCAATCCGGAGGTACATGAGAAGCTGCAAATTCGATTTAAACGAAAAATTGGAGTTTTGCAACGATTTTAGACTCAGATTTCCAGCATTTTAAGACTTATTGACGTACCTCAAATATAATTCGAGAGTATCGAACAATTGGCAGTTGAAGAATTGCAATGCTGTGAATATCGCCAAATGACACTTCGAGAACACCCAGGCACGCTGTGAGACAGCAAATTGTTGCAGTCAGGTCCATATACGAGGTCAAGAAAGGACAAGCCGGATGAATTAGCAGCTTGAATTTTCCTGGTCTAAAATTATTTTTGAAAAAATATTTCAAGTTTTTTAAAAAGCGTAGACCGGAGGAAGTGAAAGTAAAACTCAATTTAACAAAAGTAAAATTACTATAAAAATGCAAACAAACAAAAAATATGTTTTTTTCTTCTTCTTTTTTTTCTTCGAAAATTTTCAAAGTTGAATTTACGGGGACACAAAGTAGAGCAGCGGAAGCTGTGTTTCATCTTGTCCGTAGTCCATAATTCTCCGACGGAAGAACGACTTTCGAACTGGCTGTTCAAATGTCGAGTCATAGAGGTTTCGAGCTCGCAAAACCTTGTTCATCTGCTGCGTCTTGTATTGTATTTCTTCTTCCTCGTACATATGCTTCCGAACTTTCTTCCTTACTTTTGTGTACAGATCATTGTAGTTATTCCTTTTCAGTTTCCGCCTCAGATCCACACCCAGTGTAGGATAGCGCAGCAAAACGTGTATGTAGTCCTCCCGCGTCATTGCAAAGACCTCCACCGTCGACCCCGCGAAAGCGTTGAAATTGCGCCGCGATCCGTAGATCATACACACTTCTCCAAAACTTTCACCACCTTTCAGTGTATATGCCCACCGTCTATTCTGATCAGTGATCCAAACCTTTCCGTCGACAATAATATACCTGTTGCGAAAATCAAGTTTGAATTTAAGACGAAAAATTTAGAAAACTAGATTTAGAAAATTGAATTTTGTTTCTTCAAATTTTGGTTGCATTTTACATTTGAGTTTCTAAATTCTCTGTTCGGGCGAGGCGTTCTCCTTTGACAAAATAGTACTTTTGAAGGCATCTGCAACAAACTATGTTTTTTTTATTGTTTAAAACTCATAAATTATAGCAATGCATACTGTCCAATTCTTCTCATTATATTTTGGTTAATGCCTTTGAAAAGTGGAACCTGGAAACGAAAAATCAATTTCAATTTTTCAAATGTCTGAAAAGCGAAAAAAAATTGTGTATTACGCGCTGAAGAATAAGTCCCACAAAGTGAGCGTACAAGTCGCCACGGAGGGCTGAATGAATGTCGCTAAATAGCAACTTTGGATTCAACCCTTGAAACGAAAATTGTTTTGTTATTTACAACATGGCGAATTTTAAACGAACCACCGCTACCTCTTGATTTGTCCCAAGTATGCGTCAAGAAGTTCATGACGCTCCTAGATAAGTTTTGATTAAAATTCTTTTAAATTAAATAGGTCAAAATTTATTGGCGGCTGGAAGATGAATGCCCAATTTAATAACTTTTCTTTTCTTTACCTTTGCAGCGCAGGATGGACGCGTTCCCGTTCCATTAAGATTTCCATACGCTTCATATTTTCGAGATAATCTGAGAGTCAATGATTATTAAATCAGTACATACATTATGATATTTAATTAATAAAGACAATTTTGATTCTAATTAAAATTAGGCAACTCCTTACTTAATCGGTCGTTTTCCAAGTCAACTTCTGCAGCAGTAACATCAGCCAGCGCACAGACAATTATAACGCATCCTGCCGTTTAATTTCAAAATCTCATGGATATATTTATTTTGAGATTGCAATTTTTATTTATTTTGTAAGTGTAAAAATTCTCTTTTAGCACACCGAAAAGCATCATGAAGATCAAGAGCAAAAGCTCAGCTTCCTTCAGCGTAATCATGTCACCATACTACGGAGAAATTGTTAGTAAAAATGTTTTGACTTTAATTATTTTATTTTGCTATAATTAAAATTAACTAAAGTTAAACGGTTATGCACTTACACCAATAAGTAGAATAACTTGGGAGACATAGTAGATTCCCACGATCCACCTGTTGCTCAACCCCTGCACCGCAATCATGTCTGAAAATAAAAATTCCAATTATAACTTTGTAATTATTTTCTAAATGTTTCAAATCTAATTTGTTGTTAAATTAAAAATCACTTAATCACAAGAGTGGTTTAAACCTTTTTTCGACGTCCAGGAATCCGTGTCACAGAAGTTGTATCTATCTTCATCTCCTTCTTTCCATCGAAAAAGTCCCACTGGACAAGCAATAAATGTAGCAAATGCTGCCTGTACAATTAAAAAGCAAAAATTAAACATAAATTAATAGCACAGTTTAAAATTACATTCAATTAATTTTACTCACGAGTGCTGTACAAACCGCCAGCGTCATGGACGCGTACATAAGCAAACTGAAAAAAAGACACGAAATTAGCCGCTAATACTCCCATCAGCGATTCGAAATCGAAATTGAACAGCCTTACAGAACAGTGCTTCTCGCCTTGAAGATATCGTGGCATATCTTAAGGATGGGATAAATTCTAAAAAAATCAAAATATTCAATTTTTTAAAATGGATTTTCGTACACTTAAGTTAACATGTGAATCCTGGCAAACCTGATCACTTGACCCAATCGAATCCACCTAAACTTGGAAAACCAATGAATGCCACCGGAAGTTCCTCGGAAATTGGTCACGCCCATATACCAGAGGATGAGCTCGAACGGCATACAAAAGCAAACGTCGTATGCAAATGTTCCGTCCAAAATGTAGTGCAAAGCGGTTTGAAGCGGGTGGAACACCAGCAAGCCTTGCTTGGTATAAAATCCCCAGTGAAGTCTCAGGTATCTAAATTAATAATTATTCCATTTAAATTAAATTATAACTTGAATCGAATTCATATTTATTTGCAAAAATGTACATATCCAGCAAGTTAATAACATCCAACGAGTATTGGAACACTCGGAAATCTAGTGTTCGAAACTGCATCTAGAGTTTAAAATTAGAGTTCTATTAGAGTTTAAAGTTTCAATTTTTTGTTGAAATCATCCTTTGGAAAATTTTAAGCGTTTTTTAGCTTACATAGCTTTCTGTCAAAAGGGAGCCGACCGTCAGAACGCTAACCAAGCTTGTGACTCCAGTCCAAAATAGAGCAAAGTATCCGTTAGGATTAATCACTCTTCCCATTAGAATAATTCTGTTGAAAAATAACGTAGTTTGATTCGAATTACACAAAAAATTTCCTAATATTACTTAAAGCTATACTAGCCCGTCCTAGGACAGGGATCGAGATATTAAAATTAAAAACTTCTTGTCCTAGGACGCGCTAGTTTGGCTTTGATGTTATAATAGTCTTACCGCAAAATACATGCGAGCTTGCTGGAGCCATATACATTGATGTAGTCATCGTAGGTCATTTCCAGCAGGTCATGCTTCCTTGTGGGCATCCTCATCCATGACAACCTCTTCGGAACTTTCTCCTTCAATTCCACTTTGTGAAGGGCCAACTCTGTCGCCATATTGGCGATGTGACCATCAAGGGCTACCTGAAAATTAGCTGTGACTGAAACTGGAAGCGCTTATTCTTTTAAAGCACTAGCACGATATCCTGATCGATATTCTGGTATCCACTATAAAGAAAACAGTATTTTTACAAGTACTGTTGTGTTTTTCCGGCCGAGTTTAGCTTATAGCTAGACTCCGCTTTTCACAGCTTTTCTTAACGCCGTTTAATATTTTTTAAATTACTTTTGTCGTAGCCAGGAGACTCTCGAGCTGAGGTTCTCGTGACATGATAAGAAGGAGCTCGTTGTAGTCCACTTCGAGCAGAACAGCGTAGCTCAGCGTTTTGACGAAATGATGCGCTGGTTCGCCAATAATCAAATCGCGAATTCCAAAGTGACAGGAGGGCTCAAGGATTAGGTGCGGACGGTCCAGATTGTCATCAAAGAACTAAAAAATAGGTAACCAAACAATCGATGTTTTTTTAAATTGTTTTGAAAATCGTTTTATACTGATCTTGAGAACACTTACTCCAACGGAGCCCTTTGCAATGATGTACATTTTCCGCCTCACTTCTCCCTTTCGAAGAAAGACAACGTTTGGTGGGATCATGTACCTTTTGACACTTTTGGCCACTTTGATCAATGACTTGTTATCCAATTTCTATATATAATAAACATCAGAATGTATAAATTCATATTTATAAAAATTAGGAGCAGACGTTTGTTTCCTGATGTTTACCGATAGTAGTGAGACTCCATTAAAATGTTCGAAGAATTCCATTAGCAGCGAATCGTCTTGCAGGTACGTAGGGCTGTCGAACATGAAGTGATACGTGCTTGACGGCAGTTGAACACCGTTCCAGAGCCTTCCTTGAAGGGCATAGTGTTCCAGGACGCGTTCTTGGAGCGCTTCGGGGATGCCATAGTGAATCATAAACGTTTTGACGCTCTGAAGCTTGTTCTCCAGCAGTAACCTTAAAGTAATATCAAAGTTGGTCAATTTGAATGAGTTTTGAAAAAAAATTTTTAGAATCTGAAACCTCGGGCGCACAACGCAGGACAGCGCAGACGTAAGTATAGCAGCAGAGTAGCAGAGGAGGTAAAAACTTGCAAGTTGGAAAAATATAATGACGAACATCTCAAATTGTTCTTGCGGATTGAAGTCTCCAAATCCGGCAGCTATTTAAAGATGATTTTAGGGAAACGTTTTTAAAGTTTGTATTGAAATTTTGAAAAAAAAAACACTTAAAAAATGTGCCAACTTGAAATTGTGGCGGTGGCATAGAAGTAGCTGAGCAGGAATCCTGCCGAGTCGCCCAAGTTAGAATGGTGGACGCTCAAGTCGAAGCCATAGGAATTGAATTCATAGGAGTTGAGCCATGTCAGGTCTCTGCATGTTGGGGCGTCCCGGCTTTAATGTATTTCGAAATTTATTTTATTAATTTTCTTTGTTTAATAGTATAATTTAGATTTAATGGGCTGGTCACAGTTACCGGCTAACTGCTGGACAGGCAAGTGCTATTAATAATAGAAAACGGTGTTAAAATGAACATTTACAAAGTGGCGCACTGTAGAAAATTGTCTTACAGAAGTTGAGGCAAGCCAAGAAATGGCATCCGTACACTAACATCAGAACGGTCTTAATCAACCGGAAGTAGAATACGTATTTTGGTTTAGTGTCGTCCAAAAACTTCAAAAAACGATTTACCTAAAAATAGACATCATAATTTAACTAACTGATACAATAATTATTCATAATAATTATATTAGTATTTATATTATTAACCAAGTATAATGGCTAAATAATCTTACCCTCCAAATTCTGATAGTGGTTCCGACTACGCCAATGGCTTGTAACGTTTTATTGCCTCTGAAAACCGTGTTGGACACAAATGAAATTGTGAATCCAATGGCGTCAAGCCAAAGGACAATATTCTTCTTCTGTACTCGAAATCCGTCCACTAGTTTAAAATAAAGCCCTGGAAAAGTGCACTTTGTTGAAAATCAGAATGCTCAATTTCAGGTTAGGAACGGGCTAGTCTTGCTTTTTCTTTAGTTCTGTTACCGGTACACGGAACTGCGTTCGTTATTTCTATGTACAGATCAATTGAGTAGCAAATAAACGTCATCACCACCGTTCCTGCAAACCGAACTTCTGAATTTAGTGGTTACGTTTGTGTTTATGAATTGCAATTAATTCTGACGCAGTTCCCAACAAAAGTCGCAGACGAACAATCCGATGCCCTCCTCAATGCGGAACGAATAGCAGTAGCCCTCGATGAAGGCTCCGAACATTGACACAATTGCCATCAGAAGTACCCATGTCCGAATCCACTTGCTTTCGGAAGTTAGGATATTCGGGATAATACAGTACTCATGAGCCACCGTGTAGTGCTGTATTGAAATTACACAATTCTATTGTACAAAATTGTATTCAAAAAGTAATTGGAGGCGAAAAAGATTTGTGTATCACGCAAAATCGTGAAAGGTTTCGCGGGAGTAATGGAGAAAGTTAAAAAAAAAGTCTTCGTTTGCTTTTACGTGCAAGAATTACATAGTAATACGGGGGTGGGAAATGACGATTTACAACAAATTATTATTAATTTTACCCGAAGGTAAGCGTCGTCAATACATGGCATTTCGACGATAAGACCGTATTTACTGTCATCGATGAAGTCCTTGTACACTTTTCTATTAAGACCTTTAGACCTTCAATGAAAAATCCATCAATTAAAATTAAAAATTGAAAATATTTCAGAATTTTTTAGATTTTTTTGACGGAAATGTGTGTACCAACCTTCGGAAGACAACAGGGAAATTGTTTCTGGGAATATGGTCCTTCCCTCTGTAGAAACGTAAATCTCTGCTCGCATTACCCGAAGGTAAGCGTCGTCAATACATGGCATTTCGACGATAAGACCGTATTTACTGTCATCGATGAAGTCCTTGTACACTTTTCGATTTAGACCTTTAGACCTTCAATGAAAAATCCATCAATTAAAATTAAAAATCGAGGTATTAATAGAAAATATTTCATGAGTCTTAGAATTTTTTGACGGAATTGTGTGCACCAACCTTCGGAAGACAACAGGGAAATTGTTTCTGGGAATATGGTCCTTCCCTCTGTAGAAACGTAAATCTCTGCTCGCGTAAATCCAGCATGCCGGCGGTCGCCCGACTGATTCGTGATATTTATGAAGCTCTTGAAGTTTGATCTGGAATTGGTTAACAGATAGTTAATATAATTAATTGAGGTTTTAAGAATTAGTTAACAGAATTAATTGAAATAGTTTTAATTTTTGAGAAATCGAAATACCTGAAGCCGTGTTCTGAACGTTTGTAACACTTCAGGAAATCGGAGGATAATAGCCAAGATCTCATCCTTGTCAATTTGGACAATTTGACAGCAAGTTCTCGTCTCAATATTCCTTGTATGTGGGTACGAGAAGAACAGATTCATTTCTCTACAGTCAATTTAGAAAGTTAAAATAACAACTATTTTAATTTCAATTCATTATCTTAAGCTCTAGTTAAATACCCAAATAAGCTGCCTGGCCGCAAAATCACTTCGTTAAATGGAGCATTAATTCCCACACGTCGCGTGCCCGTTGTCCTCAACTCTCCCTGAAGTACGTAGTACAAGATCATTCCTGAAACGTTTTCCCAAAACAATCCACACTTTAAACTTTTAATTTTTAGCTAGTTTATTTTTAGTATTAAAATTGGTTTTCACAATTTGAAAAAAATTCTAAGCTACATAAGAACGACATACCAAATTGTCCAGCATTGCAGAGTACCATTCCAGGATTGTAGAGAATTACTTCTACACGAGAAGCAACGGCTCTGAGAAAGGCTTCATCAAGGCCTCGGAAGAGAGGGCTTTTGTGAAATAACCTGTAGAAAATTTTTTACAAAATTTTGAAAAATTTCAAAATTTCTAAAATCTAAATTACGCTTCGGAAAAGTCCAGCTTGATGTCCTCTTGCATCGACCTTGGCAGAATTGAGAAGAAAGGGACTTCCTGGACACCAGAACGAAAATTCCAAAGGAGTGGATAGTATTCTTTCACCTATTTGAAAAAATAAGCATTCAAAAACTTAGAAAATTAGAAATTTGGAATTTTAAACTTACCTTATCACAAAACAGAGAAGCTGCTCGAATCTCTTCTAAATGATTCTGAATCGAGTCGACTCGATGAAACAAATCAAACCGAGCTCCATCTTGCTTCAATTCCAAATTAGTAAGACGACTGGAGAAAAGTCCGCCTAAAATATTGTAGAAATTTCAAAGAAAACGACAACGTTAAGTAAATATTCAATTTCAATTGTAGAACAATTAAAATTAAAATTGTTAAAATTGGAAGTAGTCAATTTTTTCATTGGCGATATGTTATACGATTTTTTTGAAATCCCGCTAAGATAACTTACGCAGAACAATTGCTCCAATTAACATTACAATTAGAGATAAGATCATCTCTGTTGCATTGTTTGCATCCTGAAATAATGTCAGAATATCGGACAAGATCATTACAACTACGATTATTTTTTTTGCATAGTTACCATATCTCCGTATCCGGTTGTGGTAACCACAGACGTTGAGAAGTAAAGGGATAAAATGTAATAGTCCTAAAAAAATTAATTTCAGTTCAAAATGTCAAATCATCAATCTGCAATCGAATCATTAGTACGAATTAGTACTTCTTACAAAATCATTGTTGCCGAACCTAAAATTAACATAATAACAAACATTAACATAATTGTTTGATTTGAACCGATTCAGTCTTTGCAGTAATCTAAAAAACAATTAATGATGCATCATTGTACCCAGGCTTTTTGGAATCAAAGTCTTGGAGCCAAGTATTTGCCGTTTCCGGGTGTTTCCGCATCAAAATGTCAATGGGTGTTAGGCCAATGAGCATGAAGAAAACACAGGCAAAGAATTGGATAAAAATGACGTAGAGCAGGGAGTACTTGACGAAGAAATGAAATCGCTCCGAAATTCTCCGCTCCTTTTCACTAGCGTCCAGAAACGTAAATACGCGGAAAAGCCGTAGAAAACGATTGTAGCGAAATAAGTCGTAGCGGTTCAAAACACTAAGGCTCTCCGTTCCCAGCAACAACATCTACAGTTAATTAATTGAAGTTACAACTAATTACCAAAATTAAAAAAAAAACATACTTTGTACTTTTGAATAATTATAAATAATAAATATTAACAATTTTGACTACCGCATCCGCAATACAAGAAATTAACATTATTTGACTTTTACAATACCGCAAACCGATCGAATGGAAATATGCTCAGGGCATCCAGCAACCACGTATGGAAGTCGTAGGGGGAGATTAGAATCATGTAGGGAACTTGATTCTTGTATCGCCAAATCTTGAACAATGAATTGGTCGATTAATGATTAATCATCAATCTTAAAGTTTTTTTTATAGAAATATGTCTACTACCCCTCTCAAGGAGTGTCTTACTTCGAGGTTGACGCGGAAGAGCGTGTCGACAAGAAACACCAAATCGAAGCCGAAAACCAATCGAAATAGATTCAGTTCAAAGAATGCAAAAATGGAGACATAGGAGAGAATGAAGAAGGTCAACGCAGTCATGATTGCAACGGCCCAGTCCCAGTACCGCGTAAACGTTAGGACGAATTTGAGGAACCACGGCGGCTCGTTCTTCTGGAGTCGATAGCGGTAGTGGATGTAGGTATGCAATTGGTCCTTCCTCGCTCCAGAGTGTGACCAGAGTTCCTTGAGGCGACGGTTCTCAACCGTTTCCTTGCTGATCTTGACATGGGAGTAAGTGTCAGTGTACTCTTTCTGAGCGGTGTCTGAATCCGTCGACCCTTCCGCATCAAACAGTTTGGGGTCAATGCGCGCTGGAAGCGTCCCCTGCAGCTTTTCCCTGAGAACTCGGTTCAAGTCCCAAGCCTCCTTCGGTTTCTCTATAACAGATTACGTCGCTTTAGCATCGCTTCAATGACAATTTTGTACGTTTGCTTAAGCGTGCTAACCCTGGCGCAGTCGCGGTTGTTCGGTGTCAGAACCAGTGAAATTCGACTGGTCGCTAACCACGGGAGCGGGAGGTGCTGTTCGCAATATGCTTTTGTGCTGGTCATCTTGGCTCGTGGCGCTTCCTCGAGTAAGCTTTGGTCCGCTGAGGCGGGTTTTTTCGATTACTGGGCTCCCTTGAAGGGGCCCTTTTTCAGCGGCTAAGCTTGACTTTCTTCTTGAATTCCTTCGAGGCTGGTCGCTGGGCGGTGGCGGTTCGGATTCATCTGCAGATTCTGCCTTTTTCCTCCAAATTGCATCGTCAGAGTCAGCCATTTTCAGCGTTTTTGTTAACAATGCAATTCGTATGTGGATAAAGAAAATGACGCTGGAGGAGAGTTCGCCATTCAAGTGCCCAAACGTACATGCGACTATGAGATATGAAGTCAATTATTACTTTCTCACATTTTGTGAAAGCGCAGAAATTGTTACAAATAAATGTCGAAGTGCATTCAAGATACGCTGAAGGAGCGTTTGCTAAGGCAACAACGTAAGCATTGCCATTTTAATTTGGAAAACCGCGTCATACCGCAGATCTAAGCAGCAAATTCTAAAACAAAAATCAATCTCAACTTGGGTTGAATTAAATTGCAATTAAGAAAATAATTATAATTGATGCAGTTAAGTAAGCATTCAAATGATAGGTCAAGGGAATGCCTGAATGCCGCTTGAGAATGCCGCAATATGGAAGCTGAGTCGAACAACAAACGAAAAACAGAAGTCGCCGCCAATAGATGGCGCACTCTGTCTGCTCTTGAATAATGAAGTAAGGTGCATTGGGAAGGCATTAGCATGGTTTCGGTTCCTTTTGAAGTGTTTTGAATTGTCCAAGTGCTAGAGGCGTCACCTTTGAAATGAATGATTGTTCTAATTGACATTCATCGGTTGACATTGTGACATTGAGTGGGAGTTAGTGGTGACAGAGTGACGCCATTAAGTGCTGATGATGTCAGAGTAAGTGGTGGTTGGTGGATGTGGTCGTGGCCTTTGCTCACTCGCTCATTTGACACTCACTTTCTGCAAAACTGCAAAACACATGTTGCTGCCAAACTCTAATTGAAATTAGTAAATATGAGATAACCGAAGTCAGGTAAATCATCACATAGGGTAATCTACCTCATCCCATACCTATTTTCTACATAGTTCTATTTTCCTATTTTGACAAATAACTACATCGTAGGTTTTTTCGAAACAGAAACGAAAAGAAGATCACAAAATATAAACTAAAAGTTCAGTAATTGAAACGAATAAAATATTTACAAGGAACTTCTATATATTTTTTTCAATACATCAATTTTCTTTTCTCAAAGCTTCGTAACGTAAGTACTGAAAATTAATTAAATTTATCCCTGTTTCTAAAATCTCAATAGCAGTTAAATTACTTGGTCTAAATAGCGTGTATCGTTTTCTCGTGGTTCCAAAGTAATAGTTACTACGCTACAATCCGCAAAAAAATGCAAATTTTCTTTGAGAGCAAATATGCTTTCAAATGTATTGGAGTTGTCTTAACTAGCCTGTCATGAAAAAAATGGGTCCTTAACTACTATTCCCTTAAAAGTACTAGAACTTGGAATTAAATGTCTAGTTTCCAATTTCTAATAATTTTTTTCAAAACTTTAAAAGTTCTTTAAAATATAAGGGGAGTCCCTTG
>VYYI01000934.1:0-23966 GCA_021029175.1 Bilobella aurantiaca
TCACCAGCCGTCCTCACGGGCTCCTGTCCTCATCCTCCTGAACAGCTGTTCGTCCTCACGCCTCCTGTCCTCATCCTCCTTCTCAGCTGTCTGTCCTCACGCCTCCTATCCTCATCCTCCTGGAGTTGGAGCATATGAGGACAGGAGGACGACTCATATGAGTATACTCCAGGAGGATGACACAAGCCTGCTTTCGCCTCTTCTACCCAAGCCCCGCCCCTCAAACCCCTCCCCTATAAATAATTGAACTTTAACTTTACGATTATTACTTTCTCCTAAGTCCCAACGTAAATTCCCCACACTTTGAAATGGGAAATCCCAAATCTTCCCTAACATTCTTCAAGTTAACGTATTTCTAAAACTTCTGCAAAATCTTAAAATTCCTTCAAATTGAGCTCATTCCAATTTCAAATAAATT
This sequence comes from Bilobella aurantiaca, assembly GCA_021029175.1. NCBI lineage: Eukaryota > Metazoa > Arthropoda > Collembola > Poduromorpha > Neanuridae > Bilobella > Bilobella aurantiaca. Next base: position 419 of record VYYI01000934.1, read on the forward strand.
GAAATGGAAGAACAGAAATTCCTGAATTCCCACAACTTTTTCACTATAAGGAAATTAATTGAGCTTCACTTGACACATCCTACGCGTTACTTCTTTTCACACCAGATTCACTACACCTGTCACTCTCGAATTTCAATCAATTCCACCGATTCCCTTTCATTTTTAGAACTCTATTTTTGAATGCAAATCTTACATGGTAATATAACGAAAAAAAAAGACATTTCCTAACTAGAAAAAGTGTAACAAAAAAGTAAAGAATTGATAACATACAAGGCTCACCTGGACCCTTGGATCAGCCGCCGCCGAGGCTAAGAAAGGATCGTAGTAGACTCCGCTGCAAAGAAAAGAAGCAAAGGCCCTTCAAATTAAAGTTCTCGACACAATGGAGGAGAAAAGAGAAATTGATTCCTTTCTCTACTTTCTCCATTGTTAAAATATATCTTATTAAGAATTATCCTAGGGAACAAGGAATGGTGCTCAACACTTTCTCTTTCTAAATAGAAATTGTACTTTTTATATAGCTAGGACGTGATACTTTCTTTTTCTTCCTACACAAAATTATTCCATCTCCTTTCCGGGCCTTTTTTTAGATTGAAAAATCAATGGGCGTAAGATAATCCTTTCATGTTCGATGACAGGCTCGATCACACGCAACTGAATTTATGACCATCACCAGCAAGAAAAAGCCTAACATAACAACTCCACTACTCTAAATTCATCACACACTTTCTCTCTTCTGCCAAAAGAAAGTTCGTACTTTCCTTGGCCATCATTTCTAAAAAAAATCCACTACACTCCGTTCTATTCCGACTAACTCATCTATTTTATTTTCTAAAGAAAAAAGATAACCAGTTTTTTTCCGCAACTACATAAATCTAAAAATATTTCTCAGCCTCACCAGTCAAAATCTGCTGTGCGAGATCAATGTTAATGTTTTATGGATATAAATCTGAAATAAAGCTGTTTTTTTCTAAAAGAATGTTTTTTTTTTTAGAAATAAAGTGAATTGATAACTTGAATTTAATGAGAAGTTTAATAGCTATAACCGAATAATATTTCAACAAAGTAAATCAACAGCGGTAATGATTGATTACTCGGTCAATAAACTAAGTAAACCAAACCTGAAGATTCCTCACAAGTGCCTACCATTTGTGTTTTAAAACTTTTAAAACTAAACTTGAAAATAAAAATAATTGTAGTAATTGTGCTGTAAACTCAAACTACTCTACTTGATATAAGGTGGCGTTCTTGGTAAAGCAATTATTTTAGAAATGCCGATGCATCCATACTTTAACAAGGTGCAAATTCAAAAGCATATCAAATATCAAGAAAAAAAACTGAGAAACACAAGAAAGTGTTTCTGTTTGGCAAGATGCAAAAAGGTGTCAATCTGATTTTGTGGTAAAAACTCATTCTCCAGACATTCACAAATGCTCGAACAAATGCTTGCAATCCTCATAATGCATTTTTAAATACCAAGTAAGTTCCCCATTAATTAAAGAAAAACGTTTTCATTTTTTTTTGCTTACAGGGGTCCATGCAAGCCGGCCGCCGCAGTGGCCGCACTCAAGTTGGACAGCGATGTTTGGCGGGCGAGAGCCGCCGCTGCAATGGCTGCAGCCGACGTCGAGTTTCCTACGAGAGCCGATGGATGTGGTTGGACCGTGAGGCGGTGTCCCAGGGTTCGCTGGAGCTGAAGCGCCGCTCCACGAATGGCACCCACTGCGCACATACACGTTTTTGGTTCAGTTTTAGCACAGTGTGGACGAGGAGTAGCGGTTAGTCGTGCAAAACGAAGCAAAAGTAAAATAAGGCCACACGCAATGAGTAGGCATGTCAACCGCAGCAACCCATTAGTCGATTCCGTTGTGTAAATAGAGTCGTGACACCATGTCAGAGCGGGCGGGCAGGCAAGAGGTCAAATGTCACACGTCACACAATGAGGTGGTATAAATTCCGTTGAACGACGACGCACATAGTTTTTTTTTTCAATTCGCAAACAAGACCACACAAAAAAAAAAGAAAAAGAAGAAAAAAAAAGTTAGCAAAACTTCAATGTTAGTTCTTTTTCAAATTCAAAGTGCCAAGCAAATTGCAAGCAGTAGTGCGGAAGGATATGGTTATGCAAAAAAAAGGTTTGTTTTTAGAAAAGCTCATCATAGGACTTTTGTGAAAAATAGGCTTTGAGGGAGTTTATGTGTCTTTTGGTTTTTCTAAAAATTCGTTTTTCTAAAAATTAGGTTTATAAGAGCCCAAGGCTTAAAATACTTTTACGATTCGTGACAGGAGGGTGGAGACGAAGCCGAGGGTTAATGGACCAAATGAATCTTGAGCCAGAGCTAGGGTTAAGAATGGGATCCGGATTACCGCTTTCTCCGTTTTCCCCAAAAAGGACATTAGTCTCCTTCCAGGGAAAAATACGATAAGGACAGGATCGAGGATTCCATTCTACTTTCTCTACTTGAAAATCCACTTTGATTGGCTCTAGACGAAACGCAAGGAATTTCCCTAAAGTTGAATTGAAGGAAAAGGTAAATCTTTTCCAGCCCGCAGGAAAATATCATTCCGAGGATCCGGAATTCCCCTTTCACTTTCTACTGGGAATTGATCGCCTCCCAACTAAACGCTAACTTTCACCTCAGGAATTTCAGGACTTTCTCTGCATTCCTTCCTTTGCCCTCATAACTCCCATAGCAAATTTCACACGACCCCTAGCTTCAATTCTACAGATCCAATTAACGATCCGCTCACGGATTCTTTTACTAACAGAGAGTGACACAAGGAATCACTAACGAGAGCTAAAACAACTTATCCATTCTATTTTATTTCAACTTTATACCCTCCTAAGCACAATTCGTTAGCTTCACTCAGTATTCGAAATATTTTGCATGTGCGTTTGCGAGCGCAAAAAGCGCTCTGCAAATATTTTACAACAAACTACAAAAGAAAATGCTTTCACTCCCTAATCAAATTCAACGGAAAGCCTTTGCTTCCTCCATATCCTTCAAACGACGGAAGTGAATTTGACAGTTATGGAAGCTCAAGGCAAAAATCACGACACGACCCAGTTCATCTCTCATACTCCTCATATCGTTTCTAAAAAAAAGATTTAAAAAAGAAGAGAAAATACATCAAAGAAACCTTACCTAAGCTACAAATCATTTTTCTAACTTCCCTCACAAAAAAAAAACACTACGATGCAACTTTGTCTGGAGTGATAATATATTACTTCAACTTTTCGCTACCGCCCGAAACGATTTCCTAAAAAGAAAATCACTTCCGAAAACGAATTCACGTAATTTGCAATTCCAAATCTAGACTTTAACTTTAACCAAACTTTAACATTCAAAAAAAGTTTTAATTTCCTCCCTACTCTTCCCTAAATATACTTTTGGGCAATTAAAAGTAAGGGGCTTCATTGAAAATTCAAAACTTACCTCCGCCGTAAAGGCCGAGAAGCTAATACTAGAGGACTGGTCGGAAGGGTCGCCGCGGCGGCAGCCGCCGCTGCTACCGGCCCACCAATCCACGACCAAGGAAGGGCCGGCAGTCTCACACCTTTTTCATAAAATCTAGTATTCAAAAACTTCCTTCGCCATTTTTTTGACCTAGCGACCCAGAGGGGTTATAAAAATTGAACTGAAAAAATGCCATCACGCTCCTTGACGCTTTGGGGTGTGAGAAAAAGTTCTTTTTTTTTCTGAACATATCAAAGTAGGCTCGAAAATATGCTAAAACGGAACGGCGAGGCAAAAAAAAAACTTTTTCCAGTTTTCCCTAAACTTTTCCCTTTTTCTGCCCAAACAAACTTGAGAGAACTTTTTTCTTCTCTCTCCGTTAATTTCAAATTGACTCAACTCAATTTAAAATATATGAAAACTTAACTTTTAATTAAATTGGCCCTCCATAACTTACAGAAACAAATCATTTTTATGTTTTCCTTGTGCACTTTACTGGTCTCTAGCAATTTCCCCTACCAAATTATTTCCTTTACAGCTATCGTCGCCTTTTTCTGCCTTAAGCGCTGGCTTTAAAACTTTCACTAAAATGGATCCAGCGAAAGAACCCCAAGTCTTGAATTTCAAACAAACCCTTAACTTTCCAACCCAAATTTCCGTTATACCTCACAAACCAAAAAAGCGTCCAATTCGTTTTCTGTTAAACTAAAAATATGAAAACTTGACTGCACAATACCAATTATGTCAAGTACAATGCAATTTTTTTTGTCCACAAATATTTTTGGAGGTTACAGCTTATATTGCTGGATCATAAAAAAGGCAAGTCAAAGGGGTTATAGGATTTATAGTTAGGAGCAGAAAAGCATGGCAGGAGAAAAGCTTGATTTTCAGGCCGACAAAAAGTTCAAATAAATTCATGTCTTACCGTTCGTAATTCCGGGCGGGTTGGCTGGTTTCTTCGTTTGAACGCGTGCCGTAGCATTATTCACCTATTTAGTACAGGGAATAAGAATTTAACTCTACTTCATTAATTTTTTTGTAATTAGTGTTAGTTGTGAAGATTAAAATTTTTCGCAAGTACGACTTCTTCAGAAAGCAACAGACTCTGAAACCTTTCAAACCAATGCTACTTTGACTTTCACTTCCACTGCACTCCATTTCCAAAGCACAAAACTTAATGAGGCCAAAAAAGCACACAATAGCACCGCTGTCAATTGCAGACACAAGCAAAGCATTCATTACAAAAAAAAAACACCCAAAAAATAGCCACCCCAAGTCAACAGAAATGTGATGCACTAATGACTCATTGACAAGCAGTTAGACTATAAGCTTTTAGTCAATTTCATTTTCACCACCTTCACTTTCTTTGCCGTACTTTACTTACACCGTACAAGTAAAACGCATTCACCAGAAGCGAGAAAAAAGTCCTGTTTGATTTAAAAAAAAAAGAAGGATGCATTACATTTGGTCGAGTGGAGACTGTTATAAACGAGCAAATGAGACGCTTCCTTCTTTTTTTTTTTGTTTTACTTTCACAGGAAGTGGATTCTTTACTTTCACTCTAGAGCTCTTGGCGTTTTTTATGTATTTTTCAATTACTTTGGCTTTATGAAAGATATAACTTGAGAAGGATTTTGGAGTTTCCTCCAACAGAGGGAAAGCAGTCAAGTGCTTTCTCCCAAATCAAGTTTCTGTGGATTCCATGCAATTTTGACAAACGCGCTTCCCTCTGACTCTGAGCAGCCTTTCAGTGTCAAAAACAAAAACATGTCGCATTCACATCCCTTCTTCAAAAAATGCTCGTGTAACACAGAGGCGTGCCATTTCTATTCCCGCTTCCTTCTAGTCAGTCTTCACCATCGATTTTATGCTACGTGCAGGTTAAAAAAAAGTAAAGTTAAGAGTACAGCCAGTGCGCCCAGAGGCTCCACAAGCGATTCAGCTTTACGAACAGTTAACTAGTTCTCTCCTAGTTATAAAGACTACTAATTGAGTAGTTGGTGGTAAGAGTGGCAGGCAGTGGTGGTGGACAATGGAGGTGGAGGCACTTTACTTACTGCGTCTTCTTCGCAATTCGATGTCAATATCAGCCAGCAGCGCCTTCCTTCGAGCCAAATCGCTGATTGATGAATAGCACCCTGGGAAAAGCCCTAAGTCCCAACTGTTTCCGCCATCCCCTCTCTTGGCACTGGCACCAAGTCTCTTGAATTTTAAACTACACGAGGCCGCTGAGAAGGAGAAAATAAGGAAAAAATAAGCTTTCTCTTTCACAACTGTCAATTCCTGGTGCCACAATCCCCTTCGAGCCTAACAGTTTTCCAACCCAAAAGTTGGAACAAAGGGAAAGTTTTCCTAAAGTTTTAGAACGTAAAGTTTTAAATCAANAAGCCTAACAGTTTTTCAACCCAAAAGTTGGAACAAAGGGAAAGTTTTCCTAAAGTTTTAGAACGTAAAGTTTTAAATCAAAGAATTGATATAAACGGGAACCGGATGCTCATTAACAATTCTAAGGAGAGCAAAGTTCAAATACAAACTTTCTTCCGCCTCGAGACCGTTTCGGTTGCCGGGAAGGATCAAAGAAAGTTGGGCGCATTCAATAATGCAAAGTTGGTTCACTTCTTGGCAGAAAGAAACTCAAGGCTGTGGGTCAACATTTGTGCCCTTTTTCAAAAAAAAAAAGTTCGTGTTGACCAAAAACGTTTTCGACGGAATTTGAATATCCCGCTGCGTGATCCCATGACAGAGTGTCATGCACCCCCTGTAAGTACTGCCTGACAGGTTTTGGGAGTGACAAATTCTGCGGAGCACGCAGTACCCCGACGTGAAACCCAATAATCTTCACCTGTCCCTCACTTAATAAGAATCCTTTAAGCATAACTGACACCTCGCTCTACAAAATGGAATCATGTCTCCACATGATCCACTTTTAAAAATTGAACTTTTCGAAAAAAGAAACGAAAATGTCAACTGGTTTAAGTTGTTTAGCAAAAAGCTTCTAAAACATTTTAAAGCTCGAGCAAAGGCCAAGAGAAAAATCATGATTGATCGACCCGTGTTATGTTTCACCCGCAAGAGATTTTTCTTCTAGGATGTAAATTTAAAAAAAACTTAAAAAATGACACTGCTTAAGTTGTCCTTAATACGATTCTGAAATCCAATGTATACCTTATGCTAACGCTAAATCACTTTAAGGAAACCTTTTTAAAAATTATGATCTAAACATCAGAATTTTAGAATTTAACGAACTGTAGTAGGGTGCTTTTATACCTTAAAAACTTGGCAACGAACCTGTCAAACTCAGGTAACTTTCAAATTCGTTCCTAAAAATCCAAACTTTTTCGCAGCCAATTTCAAACGAAAAAGTTTAGTGAAAGACCCATGAGGTTTAATTTTTTTTTTTGCAAATCTCTTATTGCTTACCCCGTCAAAAACAGAAATTTGAAATAAATCGAAACATTCTGCAATAAAAATTTACAGCTGCTTCAATTCATTATAAAACTTTCTAAAAAAAACTTTTCAAATCAAGCACAGCAGCACAAAAGAATAACATTCGTTGGCGAGGGCATCGAAATCAAATAGAGCCTCTGAGCCCCAAGTTTCTAGAACTTTACATAAGCACTACTCAAAATTCTAAAGAAAATGTATTGTAAAGATTGCTTACCCCGTCAAAAACAGAAATTTGAAATAAATCGAAACATTCTGCAATAAAAATTTACAGCTGCTTCAATTCATTATAAAACTTTCTAAAAAAAAACTTTTCAAATCAAGCACAGCAGCACAAAAGAATAACATTCGTTGGCGAGGGCGTCGAAATCAAATAGAGCCTTTGAGCCCCGAGTTTCTAGAACTTTACATAAGCACTACTCAAAATTCAAAAGAAAATGTATTGTAAAGTTAAAAAAATGTTACCAATTCAAGATTTCAATAAAAAAGAATCCCCATATCTACTTGAATCTCATATCTCATTCTATCACATTTTTTTTTCAACTTTTTCATGACATCAAATTTCTACTGAATAAGCCAAAAGTTGAAAAAGAGAAAGTTTTTCAAAAGAAGAGAAAGCAGACGTGAAGGAGCGTGTAATTTAGCAAGCACAAAGCAGGAGCACTAAAGCTACTCGTCTTAACCTAATTTGCAAATAGGCGTTAATTTAAAGCAATATACGACAAATACGACATTCAAACTGCCTAATTTGAGGCATTCACAAATCTTACATTCTGCCACTGTGTTAGTTGGTTGTCAGCAGTTTGACATTTAAAAAAGCAGCTCTGACGCACTGCTCTGAGAACAGCGTCTACTCGCCCACTTAATTCGCACGGTCATCGATAAACAAAGTAGCATTAGTTCTCAAGGTTTCATCACCCATTTGAAAAGCAAAGTTGTTGGTTGTTTTAAAAAAAATAAAGTTAAAGAATGGTACAATACGTGAATACGGTATCATGCACACCTCAATTTTTCGCCCTTCTACAACAGTGCCATGAAGTTTTTCACGTGCTCGTTCCGCATCAGCACAACTGGCGAAAGTAACGAAACCAAACCCCTAAAGAGAAGAAAAAAGAGTCAAGGGGCATTAGAAAAAGAATACAACATAAGGAGATTAAGTGGCTTAAGATTAACTACGTAATAAGGTTCAGGCGTGGTCAATTCAATATAGACGCTCAAAAACCCAATGGAACGACAAGGCTCTCGTAGGAAGTCGAAGGTCAGAGGGTCACGACGACGGGGGACTTATAGGCCCTTTCCATAATACCGGAAAGGCCTATCATCCCCGTCTCACCCTCTTCCCTTCCGCTTAATAATGCATGCAATGCCTGAACTTTTTTCTTCAAAATTTTAATTTAAAAAAGTTCAAAAACTAATTGCTCAAAAACGGTCAACTTCCAGCATCTTGCAATTATAATTTTCTGTGGTGTTAGGAAAAATTGAGACAGAGACAAGTGGCACAAGCAAAGAAAATTTTGAGTGAGCTTAATTTTGTTGACTGACACATTACTGGCTACTATTTTACATCATTTGCAAATTCCATTTTTTTTAAACTTAATTTACTTTGGCAAAATTATGTTAGGTTAATGTAATTGCGCTTACTCATTTATTGACTATTCATATCGTTTTAGATATTTCATGCAATAACTGATTTTCTTTTATCAATGAGTTGAAGACAGTTGAAATTAACATTCTGCAAGTCTTTTCTAGCCTCTCCTTTTCTTAGAAGTACAAATTATAATTTTCCTATTTTTTTTTTTGCCGAAAAATTAAAATTTATGACCAGGACCACTCCACACAATTTCTCTGTTGACGCGCTGGATGATCTGGCTTCCTCTTTCTGTAAAAAAAATGTTTATGCTATTTTTTATTCATATTCTAGACGCGCTTTCTCGCTTATTCTTAATTCCAAGCCTTGGGCAAACAACACTCCTTAAAATGATTGGGCCATTGCTTAGAATTTACAACTTTCTCTCAAAATTAAAACCCTTGAAACCCATCAAACTGAACGAGTTTAAAATAAAGCCTTGCGTAAGACCGTGTTAACTATCTCAAAATATTGGGAACTAGTTAAAAAGACTGTTTACTCGGCTAATGAAAAAGAAAACGTAAACTTTAGTTCAAAAGTTGATCTTTGGCGCTACGCAGATAAAAGCGTGTTCCGCTCTGTTTTCTCTGCCTCTTACGCCTAAAAGCCAGTCTCGGTTATTAATTCAAATTCAAAGGGACCCCTGTTCTGGGGCATTAGCATTAAGTTAAGTTTCCCTGAAAAATATATGATGACAAGGAGAATGGGCCACCCAGGAAGGGAGTAGTAAAGGAAGATGCCAAAAAAGATCTTAATTCCTGAAGAGAAAAAAAAGTGGGAAGAAGATGCCGGCGTGGGTTAGGAGAGAGAAAGTAGAGAGACGTTGAGGGGGATTTATGTAAGTGGGAGAAAGTAAAAGGAGAAATAAATAAGGTGGTAGAAAGTGTGCTTTAAAGGGAAATTGTGTGCCTTCCTTTGACCTCGGCTCGAGCCAAGAAGGACGACTAATCAAATGACAGGGATCTTAACTACTGGGAATTATACGAGCACTTTCTTCTTTCATCTTCCCTTCTCTAAAGAAAGTACTTTCACTTTCCCCTAAGAGACTTAATTCCGAATTCAACTGACCTCCACTCTACTTTCTCCAATCTTACAATTCTCAGAATTCTAGCATTCGCTTTCCTTCAAAACTAGATCAAAGATGAGTCGCTTCTGACTCCTTCTATCTTTTGACATTTCGTAAAAGTGCTTTCACACTTTCACCAATGCCTTTCCCTCAATTTCGTTCACTTCAACTTCTGTAACTGACTTGTGTTTTATCAATTAACCATTTTTTGTTAACAATTTGAAAAAAAAATACCTACGCTGCTATAAATTCCAGTCCTTCATTCAACCCTTATTTTTCATGTATTGAATTCAACAAGAAAAATTTAGTACAACCCTAATAAATTTTTAATTTAAAAATTTAAATCAGAAAAAAAAAATAGACGTACCTTTGATCCACGTTCATTAAAAATAATTTCCACATCCAAAATTGGTCCAAAGGGCTGCAATAAAAAACAAAACAAGGGAATTAGATTAAAAGTAAGAAAAATGACCACCTACGCAATCAAGCACCAAGTGTTAAAAGACAACTGGCAATAGTTTAGTGAATTAATCAAAGGGGAGATATAAGAAGACCGCAATGCCGTGAACAGTGAACTAATTTGAATTCCAATGCAACTTTAGAGGTTTTTGGCACAACTTTTTTTTACACAATTTCTAACAAATTCTTATAATGCTAAGAAGGGATTTAGTATTGAAGTGGCGGCGCACGAGTCGAATATATCTCGATATTTTCCATTTCGATTTCGTTCCCAATTCCAACCGTCTCTGACATTTTCCGTCACCAAGTTAGAAGAAATTTAGAAAGTAACTACGTAGAACAATCTACCCAAATCCATCATCCTCACAACGGTGACACAGACAGTTGAGATGTCTTCTTGCCAAAAAAAAAGTACCAAAGTGGGTTTTCAAAAAAAAACTTTAAAGTTCTGTTTTAGACATAAAGCGAAGTAGAGCAATGTCTTTTCATTAAATTACTTCTAATGCTTTCCCGGTTTCTGAATTTTTTCAATGATTCACTTCTTGGCAGCTCTTCCAACTTGTCGAAAACTACTTAACTTCCCGAGACTCATTTACTTCAATTTATTCCAAAAACTGTGCCAAAATACCACTAAAAAAACTCAAAATTGGAAAACTTTGAAGTGAGAAATATATTGTCGTGAAAAAGTTATATCACAATTATCAAGCCTTGGCTCTGCAAATTTCTAATTTCCACAGAACACATATTCCAAGTGAAGGCTGATTGACAAGTTCATTTCACTCAAAGCTTTTACAGTTTGAATTTCCAAATCAATTTTAGAAGAAAAAAAATGTCAAAACGTCAGTTTCAATTCCTATTGGAGTTCCTGCCATAGTTTACCGAATTACTTTTCATTGACATTAAATTAAAGCGTCATTTTAAATTACTCAGCAGCTTAATTCACTTTTTTAAGTATTTCTTTGCTCTATCCTGTATCGTCGCCGACATTTAACTATGGCGAAAAAGAATTATACTATATAATAAAAAAAGCCACTTCATGGGCCATGATCAGGCACTATTGCGCATGCGCAAAGAAAGACGGGAAAGAAATTCGCTGACTATCTTGACGATTCTGCCCACAAATTAGGTTGGATAAATTCAGTTAAAAAAAGTCGCTGAGGCTAACATTGACATTTAAATATCTCAAAAACAATTTCCAATTAGTTAATCTATTTCTGATTAACAATTGTAGTAATAATTAACATTTGGAAATTGAGTTTCACGTGGAACTGTAGGTTCCACGCTGAACCTAACGATGACATTGAAATAACTCACAAAAGGGTCCTAATTGGTTAACTCTAATTAACAATTAGTAAATATTGTAAAAAAAAAAGCTATTGGTTTATTTGACTAACTAAATAGTGTCTTTGGAACCGGAAGTCACTAATTTGATATTTCTACTAACTCAATCCAGAATAATGACAGAAAGCCTCGACTCCGGATCCCAGATATTCCCTTTTAAAATTTTGAGACTTTCATTAATATCGACCCTGTTCGCTCCGGCTCTTAAGTCCCTATCTCTGATCCCTTAATTCAATAAGACTTTTACATTAGGCCCTTTCAAGAGCCTTGATCAGCCTCCGCACATGCGGAGTGCCTCTCCTACACCTTCACCTTTGACATCCCAATTAGTCTAAATTGCCTCTTCTTCGTAGCTTCTGAGTAGTTTGAAATTGGTCATAATTGGATCGGACTCTGGCCAAAATGCCCTATATTTCCCTTTCATCTTCAGCCAAAGTGAAATTGACAGGAAAGCTGTGGCTCTCAAATGCAGTCAACAGCAAAACTGCTCCCTTTCAAGTCCTCCCCACAAGCATCTTTCCTAAGTAGAAGGAAACAGGAAATTGACTCGAGAGTCAAGTAGCCCATAAAAATCAAAGTACCAAATCCAATCAACCTCCACCGCTCTATTCCCCAACGCAAATAAAATCAAAGTCCCAAAGCGTTCCGGGCGCAGGCGCGTCACCAAACTTTTGAATTGAAAATGCGTATGTGGAGCAGCTTTTGTCGGGCTTTCACTCCTGTCTCCGCAGGTTGAGCTCCTCAAATCCCATCTTTCCGTTCTACAACAATCGCCTCAAAACTCTTTTTAGCCCTCATTTAATTTCCTGAAAGCCTAGATTTCCTTTTTAAATTGTTGATTTTCCTCGTCACTCCTATCTTGCCTTACCTAGGACTCGAACAGAGTAATAGGCAATTTGAAACTGAGAGTTTGAGAACAAGTTCATTTCCCCAGACTCTCCTGGGCCTCTCGAGGGAGGGATGAGAGAAAGCGCAGAGCTTCATGTAAAATTTAAATGAGTTTCAAAGGGGACACGTGGTGAAAGTGGGAGATTTGGGTTTTGAAAAGTTTTGTAAAGAAGATTTAGAGGGAGGAAACCTGACTTTGCATTTAGGTTAAACCTAGCTGAGAGAGACTTAGGGTTTAGGTTAGGTTTTGGGAGACTTGGTGGAGCACTTACCCCGAACATTGCTCGCAGATCTGGATCACGGAAACGGAATGGTATGTTGGATACATGGAGTCGCTTGGGCTGGCCTCCCTTACCACCAAGTCCGGAAGACGCTTCAGTTCCATTCTGTGCAGTTGCCGAAGTGGAAGTCCCTTGACTCACAATCGAGGCTAGGCCCGACAGGGCTAGGAGAGACGCACCGTCGGATTCGGGCTCGGTTTGCTGCAAAAACAACAAAATTGCAATGATTAATCAACCGTCAAATCAAAACACGAGATCAATGAATAAATCTGCAAAATCTAAAAATCTTATCGCAACACTTCCTCTATACGCTGCACTACATTTTATACTTCGTAGTTAGAAACTGAAGCTCAACTAAAACTTTGAGACTAAAATAAAAAGGTTATTTTCAGTTTTTTTTTCCTGTTACACTTTTTGACTCATATTGTCATTTCTAAAAACCTAAAAGCTTAAGCCTATAACAAGTTAGGGTAGGTATGAAACTTCTAATAAAAAAAACAGCTGAGTAAAAAATGGAATAAATCGTTCTTTTTCAGGATTAGGTTAGCAACTCGTTAGGTTTGATTTTAAAAAGTTAAATTTAAGGTTTCTTACCGTCTGCTGCTCGACTGCCTGACTTCCAACTCCAAGTCCAACGTTGCCAACAACTCCTTGACTATAGATCTGTCCCATGTCCTTCTCAGCCTTGAGCTGTGACAAGGTCATGGCTGGAGAGGAGAGGTCACCGTTCTGAAGACCCCCACCGTTCGGGTATGGCATCCCACCCGTCTGAACCGTTTGCTACACGAGAAAAAAACACAAATTATGAAATTTAAAAATTCACAACTTTTGGTTTTAAAATTTAAAATAATACTCCTCCAAGATTCCCATTAACTGTAAACAACCTCCCCTTCCTTCTCTTTATCTACTTCTAAAATGCCGCCTCCCTCTGTCCCATTTCCAAGTACCCTCGGCACTTAAGCGGCGTCGCCGTCACCACCGCCCGCCGCGGTGGCTCTTCCCGGAGACAACACCTACTTTCTCCACTTTCCCGACCAGCGAAACCCGCCTTTTCTCAAAGCTTCTTTAATTTTAAGTCGCCGCTGATTTAGTAGGGTCTACCACAAGGGCCCCACGAGGCGAAATCTTCGCAGCAGCGATCTAAAGCCTCCTGCTTACAACTTTTCTTTTGTCATATTTTATATTTACTTTCTCCGGCGGGGAGCGAGGCAGACGGTTCGGGAATTAGACGAAAAGCCCCACTAAGAAATTGCCCTGCCAGTTTCCTCCACTAAAGCCTTACGTACACATACGCCCATATATTCAGAGAAACGGCCGTCTACTTTAAACGTTTAAAAAAGAAAATCTTAATAGCCTCAAATTCCTCCTTTGCATGTTCAAGGCACGAACGTTGGGAGAGATTTCTTAGAAAAAGTAACAAAAGGCACCAGCAGTAGCTTAGGGAAGAAACAAAAAGTGAGAGAAAATTAAAGGCTTTTGTCGATTTCGAAGAAAAGAAATATTTTCGCCCAAAGCGAGATAACTACAAAAGGACCCCTTTTCTCCACTTTCTCCTTCGTTTTCCACTTGGTCACGCAAATACCTCATTACTGGAGATATAACACAAACAGAAACAGAGTCGAGGCAAAGTGTAGGTTTAAGATAGGGGCGTCGAATACTTTCCCATTCATTCTCGTGCTACACGGAACGCGAATTTTAGGATAACCTTTTCTCTCGTAGGGACAAATCTTGCGGATCTTATGTAACCGCTTTAAGGAAGTTTTAAAATCAAAAACGTAACAATACAATCTTACAATCTTCATCTCTCGATGTAAGAAAGACTAGCAAAAATTCACGCGCTTTTCCGATTTGAAGGCAATGAACTTTCCCGAAATAGTCAACAATCCTAAATCTACTAATCATTTTTCCATTTTTATAGCCCAAGCCTGAATCTCCAATTCGTTAAACATTTGTAATTCGACACAAGAAATATGCCTATAGTATTTACTCTTAACAGTCGAATTTGGACATCGGTGTGATAAACTTTACGGTAGCTTGAATTGCGGCAAACTTTGTCGTACTACTTCGTCTTTCTAAGACCTAAGATGAGAAAATTCGATATTTTTGATAAGGCTGAACTAGAGCTATGGGTAAAGAGGTGGATTAAGGCTTAAGGGACTGGAGAAATGTGACGAGGGCATTTGATACGCTGGAACGACTTCTAAACGAGAAAGCAGTTTGGCAGGGTGAAAGCAGTGAAGAGGTGAAAGCACAAGTCATCAATCCTTTATTCACCAATCACAATTCTCAAGCACTTTCCCCAAATCATCATCATTCCCCTTTGCATTTTTCCCTGTCACAGACCAATTCACTACAAATTGGAGAAACCCTCAACAAAATCACACTATAGGACCACGCCCAAACAATAAAAAAAAAGTCAATTAACCCCTTTTCTGCGAAAAATCATTTCCAAAATAGTCGCTCCACCCTTTGCCCTCCTATCACTCATTTCAGAAATAGAACTGTTTCAATTATTTCAAATGATTCACTGCACTTAAAAATCAATATTATTTTTTTTTAAACATAAACTGCAAAGTAAACATGTACAGAACAAACATAATGGAAATCCCTTGTATAAAATAAGGTTATATTTGGCATTTTTTTGTTGAATTAATTTTCACTTGAACTTTCCAGGCTCAGAGGGAACTAAAATTCCAGAAATTGAGTTTATATAAGTGACAATTAGAAACTGGAGAGGTTTGTCTCAAGTGCACGTCTCTAATACCCATTAGCAAATTCAAGGGAATTTCGTCCTTTCTCGACGACGTATGTCCCATCATAACTCATCCCTAATTTTCTCCTTTCATCTTCCAAGAGCCTTATACAAACAATGGTGGAAAATGTCGCCGAAACACCAATCTTGACAAGCTGCTAAGCGTGCCTTCGCTACCCCTGTCCCAGCAAGTAGCAGTTAGTTATAATTAACTTTTTGCAAATACACTTAAACACCACGCCAAGGACTCTTCCCAGCCCTAAATCCCCTACACTAATGCCCGCTTCTCATCAATTCTAATTAGAGGCTGACAGGCGGGAGGCTCTCATGAATCAATTAATCCAGCTCTCAATCCACTTTGCCCCGCCAAATCGCCCCTCTGTGCTCCCCGATTCAAGGGCCACTTAAAATGCAGCCTCACGGAGAAAGCAGACGACGAAAATAAATGTGTTCGGCAGCACTCCTCCACATACTTACACAGGCAAATTGGAAATGAGCTTCCCAACATAGGGACAGTGTCACTTAGAAAATGGCTCCCAAGAGGTGTTTCCATCAGCGGGAAATCTACATAATAGCAAAATGCTTTCTAGTCCAAACACTAGCAGAATCCTGTTCTTCTACCGTGCAATACGTGAGAAAGTGTAGAAATGATTGTGCGTAAGAATCAACTCTCCACCCTTTTCATCTCTTTTTTTTCTACAAAATTAGCTTTCCTTTTCCTGTCGACAAATCCCAAGAGTTTTTTTTATGCTACACATAATTTCTGAAATTTTCAATTTCGAACTATAGATTATAGCAAAACTCACGCCTTTGATGATGAATCGCTCTGTACACGAATAGTTATCTTCCAGAATCCAGATCGAGATGAAATTTACAAGAGCTCACCTAATGCATAACAATTAGGTCTGCTTTCTCCCATCCTCGAAGAAACATAGTATTGACTTGTGAAAGCAATACAACCTCAACATAAATTCCAGCTACAAAACATAAAGCAACTTCAATTTTGTTTTGAGTTCTTCATAAAAACGAAAACTCTCCATCCACAGGGTTGTTTTATTTCATGAAAAAGCAATCAGTGAACCACAAATCAAAATCCCCTTTCTCTTAATTACTATTTACTGAAGCACTATTTTCTTTTTCATCAAACACTTCCATTCCACCAAAACGTGGAAGTAGATCACAAACCTCATTTTTCATTTCCCAGAATCGAAAAAGTTCAAAGAGGAGAAAGAGGCCGAGGCTATCAAAGGATGAAAATTAAAGTGAAAACAAACATCATTGTCAGGCCCTCCATGAAAGTAAGGTAATGATAAATGCTTTCCCCTCCTCACTTTCCCTCTCAATTCTTACTTAATAATTCAAACCTCTTCTAAAAGCCTTTCTCTCGGGGCTCCATTTCATTTTCAAAAGATCACTCCACTTGAAAACTTTAGCTTCTGGAGGGCCCACAAACTCTAATTTGAAGCGTCCTAATACACTTCAGCCTTGGCTACAGTCGAGAAAGTTAGACAACGGCCTGAGATAAGAATGGAGAAAGTTAAAGGGAAATCAAGCTTTACTTTCTCCTTTAAGCCTGAATTATGCATTACTTTAGACTGACGAGATCTTGACTTGAGGCAGCCCCCGATGCCTGGCCCTTCTTGTGGTGGCGGGGGAAGGAGCTTAGCTTCAAAATTTAGTCAAGTTAAAAGGGCCACTAAACCCTTGGATTATATCAACAAGACGCGGTGGGAAGGCTGGGGTACTTATTCCTTCAGGCAGTCCTCAAAGCATCCCTAATCATCAAAATCAACATCAACATTCTTGCTTTCTCCGCAGTAAAGACTCCGTCAGCCTTTTCACAGTTCTCTTTGTGTAAACATGGCCATTTCATCATAAAGCGTAACCTTTATTGCTTCTGATGATGAGCTCAGGCGGGCTACAGCAGCATCCAACAGCATTTCCGTCTCAATATCAACATCATTACGTAAAACAACCCCTCTGTAACACGAGTAAATTCTCACAAAATTCAAAGACCAAACGTCAAAGAATTGGCATTTGTAAAATGGCTTCATTAAAAACAAAGTCCTAAAAATTTACGCAACGATCAAACGAGGGTATTGAATGATTTAACAAGAAATTGGCGAAAGCTTTTAGGAAACACCCAAAGTTTGGAATTGAGAAGGAACGATTTCACAGAGGAAAACGACTCAACAGAAAATTTCCTTTGATACTTTTTTTTCAAGTTTTGTTTCGAAATAAATCGGACTGTGAGTGCTTTGCGCATCCATCCTACGTTTGCAAATTTGAACCTTTTCTGGGTTTAAACAAATTCTTTGCAAACTCTCACTCATTACTAAATGCTACTGGATTGTGCCATAACACATTTGTTTCGATTGTGTTTTAAATCTTTTTAATTATTCACCTTAATTGCTTCAATTCTTAGAACAAAGGAAAAGCTCTGGATTTTAGTTTTGAGAGAATAGAAGTGGCTCAAATTACAAATGAAACTATCAAAAGGGAGTAGATTACAAAATGCGTGAGCAAAACAGTAGGAAAGAATGTTTCAATTCACTACACTTAATTCACTGTTCGCTGCTACTACTACAAACGTAAGAGAATGGAGTTTCAGTTAATGATTCATTTATTCCTCTTTTTAGAAAACGGAAAGTGCAATTCCAGAGGGAACAAGAGCAATGGCTCCCATAATTGCCTACGCTTAATTAAAAGCTCCGTCTAAATATATCGAGCTCTTTTCCTAATTTCATTTTCAGCCTTATTTTGCTTTTCTTCCGCAAAGGCTTCCTCTTCCTCGTTACTTTCCCCACTTTCTCCCAAATGTTTCCACAGTTGTTCCACCTTCAAGCGCATTTCTTTTCCCTAGCTTTCATTTCATTCATTTGATGCTTGTATCCGCCTCAATTACTTTTCTAATTTAATACTTCCATAACACCCATATTTTGTCCTCTCCTATATTTTACAAGGACTTTCTCCTGACATAATTTCTCCATTTGAAAAAAATACGCTAAATATCTACCAAACATTTGAACGACTAAAAGAAATTTCCCTTAATGCAACTTTCTGAACTATGTTTAATTTTTCCTTTAAAACTTATTTTACTTTCATGCTCCAATTATTTTTCGATTCGTAATTAATTCCTAACCAAATTGAGAATTAAAACGAAAATTACTTTTCCGCTCTGGGTGTCGTAAGCCCTTACTCTTATTTTCCCGTCAAAACAAACTTTCTCCGACTCTTTCAATTATAACAGGTTAATTCGAGCCTTAACACAACAACTAAATAAGGAGGCATGATCGAGTTGTAGAGAAAAAAAAAGCTTTCAAGGAAAGTTCTGACAGAAGCTGTTTATCCCAACCGTCGAAATACTTTCTCCATTTACTTTCTCTTCCCCTGTCCCCATTCTCCAACATGCATGGCTCCACCACCATCAGCAAAATCCCACTCTCCCTTCAACATGCATGCTCTCACCCGGAGAAGCACTTTCTTCCAAGACAACTACATTGGAGCTTGGAGCCTCCTCATCCTCATCGATCCAGTCTGGACCACCCTAAAAATCTCAACATGGATAAAAATCATCTCCTGAATGTCAAGATCCCCGCAAATTCAAAGACACGCGCCAATCTTATATGCCCCTCCAACCCCTCAACTGCCTTCCGTCTTAACACCTCTCCAAGGAAATTGTAGAGTACAAGTATGTGTCTTTCTAGTCGGTTGACAAGGCATTCTCTTCTGCCTCACAACGCCTAATCACAATTTGTCTCCAAGGAATTGAGTTTTCACAAAGTACATGCTGTCTCGAGCTAGAAAAATCTGAAAAGCTTAACTTCTTCCAGGAAACTGCTCTAAATTTAAAATCTTCCCTTTGTCGCCGAGAACAAAGTAAAAAAAAAGCACCCCACAGCCTCCCTCCTCAAAGCCTCTCTGATTGAAATCCATCAAGAATGAAATTCTATTTCCAGCACCTTCAATTATTCAAACAAGACAATTCAATTCCTTTTTTTTTAAAGTTGCGTTCGAGGTCTAAAAAATCCGGCTACAAAAACTTTTTCCTTCCAGGCCTTCCAGACCTCTCCAGGAAGAAATGAGATAAACAAGTTTCCTTGCCGTTCAATTCTAAATGTAAACATGAAATAATTAAGTTTCAACAAGAACTCGGAGGAATTGAGCTAGATTTCCCTCTTTCGTCACTACGAAAAAAAAAGTTCGCTGCTTTACAGCCATGGTAATAAACTATGGACGAGAAGAAAAACAGGCCGCCATCCCCATATGTCCCAAAAATCTGGTTAAAGGAAATAAGGAACCTAAATCCAGTTGCATTCGGATCTTATATTCTAAAAAAAATAACAAAACCGAGAAAACGGTTCCATGATGCTCTCCTAATTCTTCTAATAGGAGATTCATCCGCCCACGCTCGCTCCCTTCGGCATGGATGGGAAAATTTAGTACTTACAGCTTAGGGAATCCCATCTGATCAACTTTTATGATTTCTATTTTTAGGCCTCATCGTCTAGATTTTAGAAGAGGAAAACCAGGCGAAAAGTAAGCAGCAATTGTGGTTGTAGCGTAGAATAGTTGAAATCCCAATCTCCTTTAGCCATGAGATTACGTAATGTTAAACAGATACAAATTTGTAATCTCACAGTCTTGACTTCAAGTTAAATATCCAATTACTCAGAAAACAATAAGGCTAGGCCCATACTGCTGCTTCTCACATTTCCCAACATGCCAAAGCCTCCTAACCAAGTCTAAATCCACGTTCAAAACCCTTGGAAAAACAAAAGAGCTCCAGACTAGTTTCCATTTGAAATTGAAAACATTATTTTCCCTAAAAGTAGAATTAGAATTAGTAAAAATTTTTTTAGAAATAATCTGTTCTGTTTGAACATTTGAAAATTCTATCGAGGAAAATTCAGGATTTCATGCTTCATTGATAATACTCACGAGCCGTTAATGATTGTGATACGCGCAAGCGCAAAGCTAAAAAAACGGTAGTTTTTCAGTTTACTAAGCAAATGGCAGCTATGGGCTTGCGAATGCCAATGACGCCGCAGCCGCCCTACCCTTCTAGTACTAACGCTAACTTGACATGATTGAGAAAAAGAGGCGGATTGGTCCAATTTATAACCCAAATCATAATGTTACATTTCAAAACTTGTAAAGTAATAAATTAAAAAAAAACTTGGCTTTTAAATAAAGTCATCTTTTTTCCCCTCCTCTCCTTTTCAAATTCCCATTATAATCTTAGGAAGCAAGTTAATTTTTTAAAACCCAAAGGACCCCGCAACCCTATCAAGTTCTCCTGATTAGTTTCCTCCTCGAACTGTCATACTGATTCATATTCCTACAAGCTACGCTACAGATCTCGAGTTCAGAGCACCACGCTGCCAAAATTTGAAAACTAGAGAATCATCCGTTGATGTTACACTGTTCCTTCGAATTAGTGTAGACGACCTCATCTATTTCAATTATGGAAACGTTGAAAATTCTGCTGGAAGATAGATTTAACGTCATAACTCCCTTTGCACTACGCTACCACAACTTCCTCAGCATCGTATCGCTCTAATTTGAATCTTCCAAGTTTATAACTTTGATTAGAGCATCTGTTGGGCTCAATTAACGGAGATTGCCTGTGAAGATTTGTAGATGATCTTCCCAGCCTCTGCCTTAGGTTTCCATGCTGAAATAAAACAGCCTTCGACCATTTGTCAAATCAAATGAGACAGTGACTCTCTGCGCTTCACGATGCCGTCCCTTGATAACTCACTACATTCGAATCTTTACATAGTAAAAACTGTGGCTCAAAAGCACACAAAGCAGGTCCAGACCACTTCTGCAAAGTTTCCTTTTCCTAATTTAATCTAACTTCGCCTCCATTGAATCCACTTAACTTTATTTCCTATTTAACGACAAGTCTGCACTTTAGCCATTCTTAAGGCAGGGAGGCACTTTAGTTTTTTGCATTAGGGAAGTGTACTTCCTAATTTAAATAAGTCCTCCGTCCTTTGATACTCCATTAGCCTAAAATTCGTCACATCCTCCGACACAAGCTAACTAAATTCTAATACTTCGTAACTAACTCCAAGATCCCGAAAATTTTAAAATATTTCCAATCCAGAACCTAAAAATCGCACTGTACTTTTGTAGGATACAAATCCGAACCCTTTCCGGAAGTCATCTCCAGTACCAGTAAATAAAGATTTTTGATATTTCTATGAGAATGATTTTGATTGGCTACCAGAGGCAGAGGCTCAAATGAAATTCTGGGTATCCATCGATTTTGGACAAAAGATTTGTTTGTTCTAAAAAGAGGCCCTGTTTGTTCTAAATGAAATGTTTCCATCCTTCCTCATAAAAAGGAGCCTTGGTAGGATGGAATCGGAATAGGAATGAATCCAAAACTTTTATGATCCTCTAAAGATATAGGCCATATTGCTCTGGGCGTGGATGTGGAGATGACCGTGTCCAGGTTCCTAAAGCCACAGTCGGCGCAGAGGGTCCAAGGGTCACTTCCAAAGGGCATCGCTTTCAGCCCAATGCGTTAAATTGAACACTGCGCCCATTGTTTCAAAGCTAAGGCTTAAGCTCCCTGGGTCGCCCTTTAATAAGAGCCACATGTGCCCAGGCCTTGGAACGAGGGAAATCACACTCTGTTCAATCTGCTGACCAGATGCCCACAGTCTTTTATTCATTTAACATTTTCAAAATCCCATCACATCCCTGTAAGTCCTCTCCAAGGGCTCCCTTTTCCTTCGATGATTCATTTTCCACTTAAGAAAAAAGCTTCTGAACCCTCAAGAAGGCCAAGGATCCTTAGCTACTGGACCTCTGTGACTCATTTTTCTTCTCAAATACTGAGTTCTAATTCAATACTTATTACTCTTTCAAACAATTAAACATTAAATAAACGCAATGCGAAGACATTGTTCCAAATAGCAATTCCCAGAAATTTGAATCAACAGATTAATGTTGCTAAAAATTCAATCAGAAAAATAAAGTTGCATGGCAAATCGGAAAGAAACAAAAAGGGAAGGTTTTGAAATTGAATAAAATTTAAAATTCCAATTCATTTCTCCACGATCCGTTTCGTTTTCAATCTTTCGATACATACGAGAGGAAAGGCCTTGAACCGCTGATCAATCAATCTAATGCAAAATCAGCACCTTTCTAATTTAAAATGCAATTACGCTGCGCCAACAATGGCCGACAGGCGGTAAAGCGAAAGGACGCAACTTTTGACAGACATTAACATTAGAGCTCATTGGCATGACCTTGTGCAGAAGATGAAAGCAGTATCAGATTTACTGTTAAGATTCCTTTGGCCAATTGACGCTTGACATTGGACTGTTGATATTGACTTGTCCATTCTCGTCCTATCTGATATCATTGTGAGAATGATGCTGCTGCTGAGTCGGCACAAAATAAAAAAAAGCCCTTCAGCACTAACCAGACAAACGATCCCTGTCTGCCTTACGTAAGAAAGTGAGGAGTGTGCGAAACGAAAAAAAAAACGCCGGCTCAATAAATCAATCCTAATCAAATCAACTTTCTCCAGGTGTGTTCCAGTAATTCTTCCTTGTCAACGTACCACCTCAAAATCAGCGTTTCAGCCATCACCAATTACTCAACAGCCCATTCCAGCCAGCTTAGCATACCCTTCTGTTCCTGGCCCCAATGTACCGGGAATTTCAAATTTCAATTTTCGCTAAATTGGCTCCATTTTTTTTTCAATTTAACTAAAACGTTTTGTTTGACCTATTGACCTCCAGTCACAACTAAAGCTCTTACCGGGTAGTAGAGTCCCTGGACACTCTGTGATGAGGGAAATAGGAATGCTCCAGGACCCCAGAGTTTGGCCAGGGAATTGGCCACATCCGCGCACATCATCAAGAGCTGCTAAAGCCCACTTCAGTGGAGCCAACAACAGCTAAAAAACTGACAACAATCACTAACACTACTCAAACCACTTCGAGTCCCGATTTCTAAAGTAATTCTAAACTGTTTTCTAGCCTCTTGTGAGATTCCATGTAAAGTAGCTATCAGATCAAAGAGCTCTATTCTGCCCAGCAGAGAAACTAGGACTGAAATGAAAAGCTTTGTAGAAGACAGAGAGTAGGAGATCCCGAAGGGGGCCCTTCTGCGCAGCCACGTCTGCACTGCATCTTCTTCTTTCCTATTCTAGAGAACTAGAAATTCTAGAATACGAAAGGCCTAGGCTAGTGGCTCTAGTTACTA
>VYYI01000935.1:0-23965 GCA_021029175.1 Bilobella aurantiaca
CCTTGAGGTATTTTGCCTGCAAATTGCACAGCAAAGCAGGGACTCATGTTGTCAGGTTTCGGGATTGTCCCGTTCAAATTTTTGTTTCGTTGCCGATGAAACGACAAAAAGTTGTCGTTCAAATTATGCCAAAAATAGGTATAGATCTTTCGAACTGTTCCTGAACATTACATATATTCTGTAATTTTTTATTTTTTTTTGCTATTTCGAAGTTTTTCCGGTATTTTTAATGTTTTCGGATATTTCAAATTTTTCCGGAAATTGCAAACTTTTTCTGGTATTTCATACTTTTTCGGGTAGTTATAGCTTTTTATTTCGGATAAATAAATTCGGAAATTTATTGTCGATATCGGTTTGCCGATTGGTACCGAAACGGGATGCCACACATCTGGAACTTTTGGAATTCTCATTCGGATCGAATCGTTGCAATTCAAGTGGTACCGGTTTAATGTTTCGAACCTCGAATACGGCAAGGAAGGGGAGTACCTCTAACAAATTTTGTTTATTTTACAAAAGCATTGGTTTCCAAGCGTTTCATTCATGCCTTAAAATAATAAACATCGAGCAGTGTGGTCTGCCGCGCCGACATGTCAGACCATTTAGGAGAATAATTAAAGGTTTACAATAAAATATTTCGCTGTAAGCATAACAACGTGCCGGCGCCGAAGACTGGACAGCGCATTTTGCGACCAAGATCAAGACAGCGACAGCTTCTTATGAGTGCCACTAGGTGAGCCAACTTGATCCTTGGTTAATTAACCATTACAACTAAACTAGATTTAGCAAACGCCGAGTTTATTTTAGAAACACAAATACATGCAAAAACTTGACCAGTAAATAAATTACATGTAAATTATAGTCTAAATCTAAGTTACACGTACTCAACCCATTTAGTTATATTTGGTAGTCTTCAAGTGAAAGGGTGTAAACCTTACTCACGACACAGTCACCAGGCTAAAATCATAAATGAAATATTTTGGTAAGTTTATTTTAGCCAAGTACATATCTTAATCCGGCCACAATATTCATTGGACTTACTGAAACATCAGGTGCGATTCCTACTAACGCGTTTGCATGACTGTAAAACTCTTCTTTTAGAGAAATGACAATAATTTGAAGATCATTAGTCTGCTCCTGAATGAAACGCGCAACTTTTCCAATGTTTGTATTATCCAGAGCTGCATCAATTTCGTCCAGAACAAAGAACGGCGCCGGCTGGTAGCTAAATAACGAAAAACCTCACGTTTCTTTTTCAATAATATTTCAAATATCTTTAAATTTGCACACCTGTGAATGGCAAACAAAAGTGCTAGAGCTGCCACAGTTTTCTCTCCTCCAGATAAGTTACTCATAGCCTGGAAACGCTTGCCCGGAGCCACACAATTGTAACTAATTCCGTCTAAGTAAGGCTCTTCTGGGTTTTCCGGACCAAGAATTGCCTGGGCCGATTGATTTTGTGCCAAGGACTGGAAATTGTTATTTATTCCACTTCTTAATAGATCATATCTTCACTTCTCTTCCTGAATAATATTTCTAACCTTATAAATATCATCAATGGAGTTGGCCACATGATCGTAACACCTCATAAATTTGCTATGCCTCTCGTTCTTGATCTTTTCGAAGGTCATCTTAGCAGTTTTAGCTCTCTTACGAGCGCTATCAAATTCCTCATTCGTCTCTTGTAATTTCTCTTTTGCACTCTCCAATTTTTGTGTTGCCTATGAACAGAAACAAAAATTAAGATTCTCTTAAGATTTAAACAAATTACAAGCTTAATAATTTAGACGTTATTCTAACCTTCATGTTCGGTGCCTGAATCTTTAGCAGAGTTGCATTGAGATCATAAAGTTTAGACGTCAATTTCTCCTGAGTTTTCTTGACCTCATCTGCTTCTAAGTCCTGAAACTCTTCCGGTAAACGTTCATAGTCAATTTCTAATCTGAAATTTCGATTCGGAATTTGAATTTAGTTCTAAAAACAAACTTCGTGAGCGCTATTCAAAGTTTAGCACCAGTTAGAATATGTCACGGTCATCTCTATAGCTGAAATGGCCTTGACCCGAAACTATTATTTTTGGCATAAATCTGTTGGAAAATTTTATAAACTTGTTTAAAATCTTCATGCAAAAAATCTACCCTACAAAACTTAAAGGAATTAAACAGTCTTCTTTCACGGCTTTTCAATGTGAGACCTCTCCTGCATATTGAAAAGCCAAATTTTTGACAAACAAAAATACCTTAGAAAATTTTTTATGAGATATGCAACCTTAGTTTGTGGTCAAGGCATTTTGGGCTAGGCAAGGGGACGGGACATATCTCAACAGGTGAATCTCTTGCAGTAAACTTTACTTAGCCTCTTGACTGTAAATAATTTGACTCGCGACATTGCTGTCTACTTCCACCAAAGCGTTGTCATCGACTGTAGTTCCGTCAACTTCGTCCAAATTTCCTCCACGCAAGGGAATTGAAATATCATTAATCTGTTCCACCAAACAATATTTGAGATATTGAATGATTTCCTTACGAGTGCTCTGAATAATCTAAGGACAATACCTTGCACTGTTTCAGAATTGTATGCTTGTCGTTCTTTTTCTGTTCTTGTTTGATTTCCAGTGCAGCTATATGCTTCTGCAGTTGTTGGATATCCTTCGCTTTGGCTCCGACCTCTCGACGTGCCTTTCCAATCTCTTCATCCTAAACACAAATACATGAATGGTATGGTGAAGCAGTGTTAATTAGTCAGGCCGGAGTTCTTGAGGAATACGATTTTAAACCTTTCTTTCAATTTCCCTTTTAGCATTGGTGATTTGAAGTTTAAAGTCTTCATGTTGCTCTAATAATTGTTCCACCTCTTTCTTTGTGTCCTGCTCCTTTTTCTGCTTCTCCTTCAAAGCCTCATCTGCCTCCGAAACAGTCTTTTCCCACCGTGAGACATTAGCTTCCACTGAAACGCAGAAAAAGTTTAGAAAAATGAAACATAGGACACGAAAAACAATTAAAGACAAAGAAGTAAATAAGCTATAAGTTGTTGAAGAATCGTGCTCATAAAAACTTTTTAACTTAATGAATATGATAATGATTAAAAATGATAGTTCGTAGTAGAGTAGGTCCTTACCACTCTCACGACGTGACTGCTCAAAGTCAATCTGAGCATTAATTTGCTCAATTTGGTTTTGGAATTCGATTTGCTTTTGTTCGCGTTCTTGTTGAGTTCTACAAATGTAGTAAAAACAAACATTGAAAATATCTAATGAGACTAAGCAACATGTCGAAGAGGTGTGCTGGTGTGTATTTTGAAAGTTTACCTCAGCTCTCTCTCCTCATACTGACGAATATTTGCAACACCAATACGTCCACAAAACTCTGCAAAGCATTCATCCTCTATGCCATTGAGTTTTCCTTTCAGGTTTTGAATTTTATCATCTCGCTTGCTAATAATTGCTTCTTTGCTGGCAATTTTACTCTGCAGAAAATATATCAACATAAATACTTCATTAAAATTGAGAATATATAATAGAGTGACTATACACTATAGTGGCACTTGGTCTGTAAACTTACATTGACAGCGTCGATGTCCTTCCTATGCGAGGCTTGTTGCCCTTTTACCTCATCAATTTGTCGTATCTATTTGATGAAATATGTCACTTGTTAATTTGTTATTATTAAGTAAAAAAAAATGGAAGCTGAGAAAAACTTACAGTTGCATCGGAATCATTCTTGGCATACTTGTGCCGTGTTTCCAGACCACTTATTTGTTGCTCTACTGTATTTAGCTCCGATTCCTTCCGGGACTTTTTCATGGCATCACGCAATTCTTCGCTCACTTTATCCTTTTCTTGCTTCAGCCGAGTCAAGTTCTTGTCATCCCAACGCTGAGCCTTCTTCAAGAGATCCATCGTCCCGCCAGACATGATGCCTGATCGTGTAAAGAATGTTCCATCCAAAGCCACAGCCTAATAAATAAGCGAAATTTCTCATTCAGTTTCTATCACCTAATAGTTATCATTATAAAATAATTGAACTCGTGTGAGGGATGCTCTTCCCATCACTCACGTCATATCGCTGCCCCTGTTCTAAATCGTAGGCTACCAAATTCGCGTCTTCCTGGGTCTCGCAAACGAGAGCATTATTAGTACAGAATTGAACCGCCTTTTGAATTTCCTTGGGCTTGAAATCCAAAATATCGTAAAGCAAATGAACATTCGGAGGATCTCGTATAGACTCTAAAAGGTAAGAAAAATAGTTAAAATAGTTAGATATGTTAAAATGAATCCATAAACACTAATGAGGAATAAATCAGTATCGGTATGAATTAGGTTCGCTGGAAAATTATTCCAAAAACATCAAAAAACACGAAGTCAAAATTACTCCAAAAGCACTAGATAAAAAAATGTACCGTAGTCGTTCCTTTATTGGCTTTGCATCGATATTGTCTAACGGCAGGAATGTTTCAGGCTCGAGCATCTGCTCTTTTAGGTATTGGATACAGTTCCTAGCAGTTCTTTCAGAAGTCCACGACAATAGCTTCCATGTACTTGCCCATTACTTTAGTCACAGCGACTTTGTACTTATTATGTCTTGGATTACACATGTTGATCATTCTGTCATACTATGTATAAATTAACAATTAGAAATAAGTAAACCTGAAATAGTAATTTATAAATTAATTTTCTGAACTAAATTCTTACAACGCCGGGAAAATGAGCTTGAAAAGTCTCCACAATTTCCTGCTTCTTCTTCCGACGAGCATCCTCATGCTTGTCAACACGGGCATCTCCCAATTTGTTGTTCAATTCGTCAAAGACGCTGTTGAAGGCTCTGTACGGTACCTAACGGTCAAACACAAAAAATAATCCTCCAACTACTTGATGCTTGCATTTGAAATTTAAACCTTTCGAATTCCCGACTTCTAACTTAAGTTCGTCCCTAATTCGTCGTTGTTCTTCTAAAGATGACTCATAGGATCGAATATGATCTCGAAGCTTTTCAACTCTCTTTGTTGATTCTGCCATTTCGTGAGTCAGTTGACGGTAGCGGTTTTCAAGCTCCGTTTTTTGCCGCACCATATTATCCAATGTCTCTTGGTCATCTTTTTGTAGACGATTTAAATCATTAAGATTGTTACTTTGGATCCGAGAAGTATCCTGAACCTGCTTCTTGAGTTCCCAATACTCTTTAAGCTAATCAAACAATACAAATTTTTACATTAGTGCATTAGCTTGCCTAAGCATAACTGGGGAAAAAATTATTAAATATACCTGATTTTCCACCAAAATTATTGCTTCACCAGGGCCCTGTGCTTCAGATTTAGTGCGCTCCATATAATCTCTCTCCAAAGCTCTAATTTCGTCAATCTGCTGTTCGAGCTGCTTAATGTCATTATCGTGAGCATCTTTGGCCTAAGATTATGATAACAAGCTGATGAAAGAACCGCTTTTCTGCATCACAATTACACAATTAGTTAATGAATACTTTTCGGGCCTGCTCCAAAGATTTCTGGGAGGTTTCAAGTTTCTTCCTAATGTGAGATACGTTTTCCTTTGCCTTTATGAATTCAGGCCTCTTGGCATTCAGTTCTTTCTCCTAAACAGTCAAAAGTTGAGAATAAAATAGGGTGATACTAATAGCACAAAGAAATACGACAGTTACAAAGCTAGGTGAATTAAATTTTAGCCGAATTTTACTTTTCCTCTGGATTGGGCTTCCTTGTCATTGAGCTGTTTGTTTAGGGTTCCAAGTTCTTTCTTTTTGTCTCGTAAATCAGCATCCATTTCCGTTTTTCCTTTCTCAAGTTTCTGCAACTCTTTTTGCTTTTTCGCAAACTCGGCTTCCATTTTCTCAATGTCTTGTTCGATATGATAAAGTTTGAACAAATGAAGTTCCACTTCTTTCTGACGCTGTAATGAATGAAAAATTTG
The DNA here is from genome assembly GCA_021029175.1 of Bilobella aurantiaca. Classification (NCBI taxonomy): domain Eukaryota; kingdom Metazoa; phylum Arthropoda; class Collembola; order Poduromorpha; family Neanuridae; genus Bilobella; species Bilobella aurantiaca. The sequence continues at coordinate 5,918 of VYYI01000935.1, forward strand.
GAGATATTTACGATTTCCCGTTATCCTAATTTCCAAGCTTACATCATCAAACTTACATAATCATCTTTTATTTTTTGATACTTTTCCGCCTCTTCCTTTTCGAGTTTCGCTTCCTTCCGTTCAGCAGCAATTCCCTTCTTTTTTAAATATGTGTATTGAGTATCAGTTTCCGCTTGCAGCATGTCAGCTTTGGCTTTTTCGTATGCTTCTTTTAAAGCCCCAGACCTAATTCATCATTTACAACTTAAATTGACTGGTCATATGTTTGACTGAACATTTTGCAATATTCTTTTATAATTAACCAATCAAGCAGAGTCGATTCTAATATAACAACATACCCGCTAATCTCTTCAAAAAGGGTTGTACGTTCTCGAGGATTCTTCATGGCAATGGTCTCCACGGCACCCTGGAAGACCAAGAAATTTTTCGCTTTCACATTGATGCCAAGCTGCTCGAGTTGAGACGAATACTGCTGTTGGCCAACAACCTAAAGAAAAGAGCTCCACAATAATATCCTCAAGAGGCTTTAATAAAAAAAAAACTAACTTCTCCATCGATTCTATACTCAGAAGAAGAATTCTGCACAATCCTAGAAAACTTTTTCTCCGTCCTATCTTCCATCTCAATTACAGCCACAACTGAAGCACTCCTAGAAACCGGCTGCCCGATGGACGCACCGTGAATTAAGTCACTCAGACGCTTCACTCGGAGAGAGGACGTCTTCTCTCCCATGACAAAACTAATGGCATCCATGAAGTTAGACTTTCCTAAATACACATCACAAAATTACATTCTAATGTCTATTGGCAAGATTGGCTATTATTGGCCTACTAATCTTAAACAGTTCGTTTTACGATCCAACTAATACAAATAATAAAAACTAAAATAATATAATATAAATCCGTTACGTACAAAGCAATGAATTAAAGAACAATACGGGCTTAGTATGAATTAAAGGTTGCCGAAATACGGGAGTAACTTACCGGATCCATTTGGCCCAACGACGGCCATGAAGGGCTTGAGTGGCCCAATACGCTGGTAACCTTTGTATGATTTAAAGTTGTCCACATCGATGTACTTGAGGACGCCCGGCATCGCTGCGGCTGAATCAGCGATGTGACGAAGGACAGCCGTAGATTAATTAGGATGAATCTAAATTAATTAATCACCTTCTCATGCAGGAAGGAAATGACAAGCAATAAAGAACAATCACTTCTTTTTTTGACAGTTAAAAGATTCCAAGAGATTCCAAAACTTTTTTGTTTTTGTCAACTTACTTGTTTGTGAAGAGTTTGAATTTCCCACACTATGTTGGAGGGACGCTAAATCTTAAAGCTCAGCATCAACTACTTTTTTTGATTGATAAGCATTCAAAGGTGCAGAAATGTTTTTAACATCAATTTTAACTAATGAAAGTCATCTCAATTAACTTGATAAAACAAGCCAAATTCAATATTCACGGTCACGCTGAATTTAGTGAGTCTGTTGAGTTGGTTAATTTAGCTTCATTGCTTAACAGTACTGCTCAGTTAGATATGAGATTTAGATATTAGTTTACTTTACTACTGAAGTTATTTAATAGTAATCGAATTGAATCCAAATCCTATGGAAGGGCTCTTTATGGAAGTCACAAGCACAACAGCATGCAGAAAGCCTTGAGAAAGGAAGGCGAAGGGATGAAGATGAATTGACACTTGGGGATTTAAGATACATTTAAGGAAGGGAGTGTGCCGTGGTCAGCGATCGACGATTAACGTAAGTACAACCATAATCATTTCCAATTTCTTATCTTATTTCGTAAAGTGCATTGTAGTCTGCGTGGGTGGGCCGTGAAGGATGCGTATAAGTCCATGTCTATGATGAGTAAGTGAACATCAAGGGAAGATGTGTAGGTGGATGTTCTTAATTTCCTGATCTTTTCCTAGTGAATCCCGGCTTGGCACTTTCATTTCCCTTCGTCAATACCCTGCCTTAAAGCATAAAGAGGCTCTCACTTGGAAATCTAGGGCAGAAGTTTTTGGAGATCGCACCCTAGCCTTGGGTATGCTCTCAATTAGTGCAGTTGGCTGGCAGGAAGGAGAAGGAGGTATCCCTACGTCTCTTTTGTACGTAAACCTTCCAGGAAGACACACCGCAAAGTGCAGCAAATAAAAAGTTAAAAATGAAAGTCAACATGATGTCCACCGTGGCACGACTCCGAGCGAAGTAGTTTGCATGGCTAAGGGATCCGGATCATATGATTGCATTGAAGGGAACCGAGTGCAAGTGAATTACCAATCTATACCAACTATTGCTACTTTGCTGTTTAAGAAGTAACAGTGAATCCTGCCAACAGCTGACAGCACACTGAAAGCCAGTGTTGCCTTTAACTGTTTCCTGAATTGATCAGTTTTTGTTCTAAATCCTTCCATCGGTGTGGGCGTGGAGGTGGAGTCCTGTCATGGAGAATCTGTTTCAGCCATTATGGTGTCGCGAGGGAAATTTATTGCAAGTGAGGTTGTGGCTGGAAGATATAGAAAACGATTTAAACCAAGGGTAAATTCCTACAATTAAATATCGATTTTGACTACATGCCACCGCGCTTCCAATTAGCCATGGATGGAACCGTTTAGCATGATGATTATGGGGACAGGAAGACGGTCTAAGAAGAGTTATCGTTTTTTTTTCGCGGATAAGTAAATTGAGACCGTGGGAATTTTGCTAAAATACTTACCAGTAGCCGTTAAAAAATCATTGAAGATTCATCACCGAAAGAGAACAAGTTCATTTAATCCGTTTCCGCTGTACAAGAGTTTGATGTAATTTCAATTAATTCCTCCAAACATTTTCGATTTTTTTGTCGAAATAATTTCAGTTTAAGTTATTCTTTAGTTTAGTTATTACCTTTTTTTTCACTTGCCGGAATCTGGAATCTAATATTATAAATCTTACATAATCTACATGGAATGTAACATGTACTTTCTGGGTCTTTTTTTAATTTCTGTTAAGCTAATTCTTTCAAATAAAATTGCTAAAAGTGTCTTTAATCTTTCAATGCAATAATGGATCAATGGATGTGAGTAAAGCATACGTTTCCGTACTATGTAGTTCATGCGACAGAACACAAATATGGTGGCTAGTGCGTGAGTGAGTGTTGCGTAAATATTTAGCGCTTTAATACATGACACTTCCCATTTTGAAGTATACCCTTTCTAAAGTCGGTGTAAAAACGTAGCAATTACAAGAAAGCGACGGAAATAGGAAATGTGAAAGGGATTATTACTGAAAAGATGTTTAGTAATTAAAGCCCTAATAAATTGCTAAATCCAACCTTTAAAGAATTATAATAAAATGTCTATTTTATTCATGTAGAGATGACCATGGATTTAGCCCATTGCATTGGGCAGCTAAGTATGGTCAGTACAAAATTGCTGAGCTGCTCATTCAACGGGGTGCACGGGTCAACGTTGTCAACAAAGGCGATGACACTCCGCTGCATCTTTCATCAGCCAACGGTCACCTTGATGTCGTCAAACTCGTAAGATTTTTTCACCATATTTGCTCAAGTTTTGTTTTATTAACTCGTTTTTTTCAGTTGTTACAAAGTAGGGCTGAAGTGAATGCTATCAACGAGCATGGAAATACTGCTCTCCACTACGCCTGCTTCTGGGGCTACGCTGAGCTGGCGGAAGAGCTGGTTGGGAAGTATGGTGCCTTAGTTTCAATAACTAATCGTGACAATGACGCGCCGCTCGACNCTGAGCTGGCGGAAGAGCTGGTTGGGAAGTATGGTGCCTTAGTTTCAATAACTAATCGTGACAATGACGCGCCGCTCGACAAGTGCAAAGGGGCTCTATCGAATCGTCTTCATCGTAAGCACAAACCGTTTTGATGGTTACATTAAGTCTGGATTTTACATGCCAATTGTCCTTCCAGAGAGGGCTGTTGAAACTGGACAAGATTTGAAGAAGATCACTTTTAAAGATCAGAGTTGGTTAGGACTCAAAACTCATCGAAGTCGTAAGTCGTATTTTTTTTGTCTAGAATGTACATGTCACCCGTTACCTACGTTGGTTGTCATATTTAATTTACGCATCAGTCCCAACATGATTCTCGAGTTTGCAAAGTTCTTGTAAGAAACGATCGCCACGAGGAGGATGAGGCTTTTCTATGGTAGATGTAGACCTTAAACTTTTTTTTTCTCGGAATGAAAACGTTAGGCGAACTAAATAGAGGGTGGCTTAATATTCCCAAACTACCAGGTCCCGAATATTGCCTTCCAACCAAAATTGTTCCTAAAGAAACAGGCTTCAAATCAGAAATTAAGATCATTAAAGATGTAGAACCGCTGAATAATGTTTCTGATGAACAACTTGAAAAGTTGGCATCAGCCTTGTTTTCCTTTCTAGAATAGGATAGTTGGAAAGTGAGAGGATTGATTAAATTAACAAAATGGGATACGTACAATACAATTTAATAACTAATATCTTCTATTTTCTCCTTCAAAGGCGATGCTACGCTCTCTAGACATAAAGGGATCAACGTGAAGGACTTGGCCTTAACGCAACAATTGTCTGAATCCAGCTCAAGTCAGACCTGGAAAGGACGTTGGCAAGGAAGTGAAGTAGTAGCGAAAATTCTGCGTCTTCGTGAATGTACGCCTAGAATTTCCAGAGACTTCAATGAAGAATTTCCAAAACTAAGGTTAAGAAAACTAGATAAATTAAGTTTTATTTCTGTAGTGTAAATAATTTTATTTAATAGGATATTCTCACACCCAAATATACTCCCGGTAATTGGTTGTTGCAACTCACCTCCGGATCTAGTAGTAATTAGCCAGTACATGCCATATGGCTCACTCTACAACGTCCTCCATCAGAGTACGAATATTGTTGTGGACTCTGCGCAAGCACTTCGATTTGCTTTGGACATAAGTCGCGGAATGGCATATTTTCATAACTTGGAAAAATTCATTCCTAACTTCTACTTAAACAGTTTTCATGTTATGGTAAGCACCCACTATAGTTTTGGTTTCATTATTATTAACAGCCTAGTAAATTTTCTTAAATACTAATTTGTTTGTTTGTCGTGTATTTATTAGATCGATGAAGATTTGACCGCTCGAATTAGCATGTCTGACGCTAAATTTAGCTTTCAAGACAAGGGTAAATTGTATCACACCGCTTGGATGTCTCCCGAAGGTAATTTGCTTTTACAGTGTTCATTTGGAAATAATTTCCTATTTGAAAACAATACTCTATTTTTCAGCTTTAAAGAAGAAGCAGAATGAGATCAACATTAAAGCGGCGGATATGTGGAGTTTTGCAATTGTGTTATGGGAGCTGGCTACAAGGAACGTCCCATTTGCAGATCTCAGTCCGATGGAAGCTGGAATGAAGGTATGGCACCACCACGATTAAGACAACTGCAATAGTTGTAAATAAATAAAAACAATTAAATAAATAAATAGATTGCGATGGAAAGTCTTCGTGTATCAATTCCTCCTGGAACATCTCCGCATTTGACAAAACTTATACGGATTTGCATGAATGAAGACCCGGGAAAGCGTCCCACTTTTGACATGATTGTTCCAATCATCGAGAAGATGCAGGCTCACTCTTCATAGAAAGGGACTCAATCAATCATGATGGATGGAATTACGGAATTACTCCGAAGCTAAAGTTGTGCTTCCAGTGTTCACTGTTCGAGAACTATGGACGAAAAGTTTAATTGTATTACTTATTCTAAACATGTTTCGAAAATTCCCTCAAGCAAACTCAAATCTGCCACAGGCCATAACACTCAACACTACTTCTAAGCTCCTAAACCTCACCAAACTGTATTCGTTTTGAACTCCTTGTACTCGTTTCTAATCTCAATCTCAACGTTAAAACCTACAATTAGTTTTAAGTTTAAATTACTTGATAATATTAATTCCACATATATTTAGCTTGAGCACAATTGTCTGGCTTTCTACCTCAGAACTCTTATGATCTTTTTGACGCACAGTTTTGAAGAAAATTTTGCGAGAGGGATTGACATTGAAATTAATTGTGTATGCAGAGTAATTGGTCCAATTTAGAGAGGGTTGACGATTTACTTATATCTACTTACGCTAAATTTTTACTTTAATTAACAAAATGTTTTCCGCTGTGGAGGAACCGGTGCTAAATAGTATTTCTTGAAAGTATTCTATTCTGAAGCTTTAGAACGTGAATTGTTGTCCTGTCCAACATTTTTTCTCAAATGTTATCAACTGACTTCGAGGACTCAAATAGTGACCTATTGACCTCACACAACTGCCAAATTTAATTAGGTTAAGGTAGCCCTGGAAGATGACAGGTTTAAGTGGTTCTTTCCCTTTCCTTACAACAGTTTTTCCCTAGTTAACATGTAGCTTAATAGAAACTAATTAAAAACAGTGCCTACTGCCATACTACTGCCTATATGCCTTGAACCTAAAATTGTGAATTTAAAAAGTATTAATAAAACAAAAGGTTAATTTTAGTTTTGTTGTCTATACTACGAAGCGACTTATGTCATGTTGTCATCAGATTTACAACCATTTTGAAACTACAGTCAAATTCAGAACATCCGAATCGAAATCTGAAGTCAACTTACAAAATTTAAAAAAAATATTGCTTCTCATGGGTGAAAGTTATCAAGTGATCTCAGAGTCGTATGGTGGTCTAGAATAAAAAGCGAAGTATATGTCCACAGTTTTCGTCGCGTAAGTTTCCAATTTCCTAATTTACTTAATGATCGTCTATAAGATGGTTTCAATTCGTGGACAGAATTATTTGGATACCGTATGCCGCGAAAAGCGTTCCTCAGAATTCAAGCTGCGCGCGCAGCTCGCAAAGCCGTCCTCGAAGAGGGTAAAGAATGCCGTAATGCTAGGCAAGACAAAGCATCAAGCACAGTGTACACACGCCCCATGTTGGACGATGTTTCGCCGGAGCTTAACCACAGCAGAATTCCTGATAACACCGAAGTAGTCCTGGAGAATAGTAAAGTAGAACTGGAGAATACCGAATTAGTTCTGGAGGATGCTGGAAACATGGAGAATCTGGAAGATACGCTGAAAGTTACACCACAGGAAATGGTGGAAATAGCAGATGCGTCTCCTGTCGAACACTTTCCAACTTTAGAACAGGCAGACATTTTGATGAAGTCAATGTCTAAGCGTTCAAAATTCTCAGCGTTCGGTAGCAATCTCACGGAAGCGACTTCCAAATTTTTCGGAGGCATGTCTCAAATTCAATGATGTCCAGCAGGCGTTTTTGGCGAACGCCAAAGACATAACTCAAGCCGAAAATCTTAGCTCAGTTTACGTCAACTCGAATACTCATAGCGCTGATATCTTTCATGAGAGCATCCAAGAACGTACACTAGACAAGGAAAAGGCGGTACAATGGTCAGAGGCTGACCCGATTGACAAAATCAAGCTTACTCCTGCAACTGCAACTCAGCTACAATTCGAATCTTGCATTTCATTCCCTGCTAAATTTTCAAAACAGCCTAGTTACCTAGAAGTTCATCGACGGGCTTTTGGGAAGAGGTCGGAGGTCATGGAATTCGGGAGAATCTTTTCCACGAACAAAAGTACAAGCTATCTCGACTTTCCTGCTTTAGTTTCCTCAAGAAAACCACATTCAGTGATGTCAAATCCGGAGATCAAAACGCATGTATTTGCAACACAATTCAAAGGGAACGCTCCAAGTGAAAAGAACGATTATGTTTGCAGCCACTGATACATGTGCTGAAAATTTGGCGCCGGTAATTCATAGGCCTGAAAATGAAGATCTCCTAGCCAATTCCTTTTGCAAAGGAAACATCAGTATTGCAGAAGCAAATGGTGGGATCGCCACTGTGAAACGATATTATCGGTACCTTCCGCACTTGAATGAGTTACAAAAAGAGTGTCTTCTGAATTATGTCAATGAGTCCATCGCTGGAATCGAAGAACAAACTCCAACTATACTTAAATATATAACGGAAAATTCCGTGTCTGGAATCGAGAGCGGTGCCTGTGGTGACTGCGGAGAAAGTCAAGCTTCCTTGCGTCGGCTGGAGAGATTTCGGATTTTTGGTCTTGAAACCCTTGCTCAAGATATTGTCAATTTGCTGTCCACAGATTGTCAGAATCCGAATCAAGTTTCCAATTCAGGCATAGATCTTGTAAAGGAAACGTCGAGGGATTTTGCTGATTATGCCAAATACGGATATCTCAGAAAGTATCGATGACTTGACAAACGACCAAATTTATCCTAACGAAGACACCTCCGAGTGCCGAAAGGCGGCCGAATCACATATTTACGATAAAGCGCATCGGTATAATGCGGAGATGACCGAGAACACCGTAGCGCTGGAAAATGTAGCTTTGGAAGACTCATGCGAAACTATCGTTAGCAATTTGGTTCCAGAAATGTACATTGCCGGGGAAGATGCTTCCGCAAGTTTTCTCGAGAAACCAGCTATTATGACCACAACCACAAATGTCGACCCTTCAGAAAGAGCGGATGTCAATTCACCGTTGTCGTCCAATGTTGCGTGTCAAACAGATACTCCAAGCGATTATTTCGTTTGCTACATGCCAAGACAGGGAATTGTTTGTCCTCAGATATCACCGATTTATAGCTCAACAAATCTAATTCAAACATCCATAATGGCTCCGCCCATTGTACTTCCCTTGGCTCCTCCCATTATTCTGGCGAATCGGAAAAGATTCTCAAACAATTTTTGGACAATTCGAACCCACTTGTTCTTGTCTTTATACCAAATCAAGAGTCTGTCACCTTCGACTGGACCCAATCGAAGTGCTATCAACGGATTTGACCCTGCGTGACACGCGCATGCGCCTGTTCGCTACTACACCTGCGACAAAGCGTACAAAATGCCTCGTCATGGATTCCAGAATGGAAGAACCGATTATGGCCATTTTCGCCTTTGACCTCATCGCTCAGACCCTGACGCTCAATGACAATGCAAAGCTGGGCAAAATTTTCCAAGCTTCGGTTCCCAACTATGTCTACATTGGAATGGAAGACCTCACGAGTACTCTATTCAAAGTTTTTGGGCGTGACCGAGAGGAACGATGTCAATTCGTCATTGTCTGCAAAGGGAATCTGTACTCTGAAGACGGAAGGCCGACATCAAACAGCGTAGCAGGACCTGACTTTATTCAGAATTTAGCTGGCATCATTCTTCGCAAAGATGTCACTGCTCAGTTTCAATCGTTCTTGGACATCCCATTGGTTGACATGCCGTTTTGCACGTGCGGCGCAAACGCTATGAGAGATTCAATTCGTCGTTCTCGCTTCTCTAATAATCCGTCTAATTGATCCCTTCGCTTTTGTCAGAAAGTAGCCGAAGCTCGTTTGCTTTTGCGCCTGCGCTGCGCACAGACGCTATTATCACTCAGAAATCAGAAATAGTCAATATTAGTTTTATTTCCAAGTTAGCATTCCTCTGAAATATCCATCAGAAACTACCGAAGCTCACGTTTGCTTTTGCTGCGCACAGACGCTATTATCACTCAGAAATAGTCAATATAGTTTTATTTCCAAGTTAGCATTCCTCTGAAATATCCATCAGAAACTAAGATTGAGGATAATAAAAATTCTAGGATTTTTCAGTTACAAAAAAGAACAAGTTGCAAAGTATACAAGTTGCAATATTGGAACGGCAAAGTATGGGGGTGGCTCTGATTGAATCTTCAGATTTTGTCTTTGAGAATTGATGAAGATGAATGGTGATGGGATTCCCATTTATAATTTGAAGCCCTTTAAGAACCAATTACTCACACTTGGACTTCTGTTTCAAGTCATGTTAAAATGCAGAGTTTTGTGTTGGTGACACTTGACAAGGGACACGACACGAGTGAGCAGGGTAGAGCGATTCCCTGCAGACCCTTCCAGGCACACAAAACTTTATTTTTAATGCCAACTAATAATCACACAACATTACAGTATTAAACAAATATTTCCACAAATCATATTCATCTGATGGTTGATTCAATTATTTTCCAACATTGTCAAAAAAAGAATTTATAATTTTTATAATATCCTCAACTTTAACATCCCTCTAAATATTCTTTTGACAAAAGTACCACTCTCGCAAAATTGCAAAAAAAAGAGTCAAAAGTAGCTTTCGCCGTTTTTTTTTAAATAAATTCATCAGTTTCAAATAAGAATATAATTTAATTGTTGTAATAAATGGTATTTAAAATACAGAAACGCATCCGTTAACACTGATAAAGCATGTTTGGGAACTGTGAGACCCTGTGTGAAGGGGAAAGAGTTCTTTATTGAGTTCAAACAAGTTTTTGTTTTTGTTGAAGTGTGAGTAAGAGGCTAGGCCGATGACTTCTAAATATAGTTTAGAATCTCATTTTATATGCTTGAATTCTAAAAATACGGAAGAAGGGACATGGGCAGATTGACTCCAGGAAATCTTGCAGCGATTTAACACCCTTCATCCCCTTCCGCAAATGCAGTCACCTTTCTCCGAGGCAAACGCATCCTCGCATCTCTCACTCTCTCTCAAACGCTTTAGAACAATTGAACATTTTAGAACAGTGTCCTTCGAACGCTGATTTTTTTTGCAATCTTTGCTGGCTGCCAACACCAAGCGTCTGGGCGAGACTGCTCGAGTTCATGTCTTATCGAAATTGGCATAAAATTATGATGACCTTGTGCTTGAGAGGTCAAGCCAGCAGAAATTAAGCCCTCAACCACTGAAAGGTTCCATTCAAATTAAAAGCGGAGACCATTGAACTTAGGGCAACATTCAAAGTTTTCATATTTCTTGGAGTGTTAGCGTATTAAAGGAAGTGTGAAGCGGTGCTATTGAACAAAGAAGTTTTTTTTATTAAAATCAAAGCGTCAAGCGACCCAATGAAGATAGTGTGGATCTCGATAGTGTGCTTTATCTGCTTATCACCGCTAAATTTCTCAGGTAATTTAGTTTCCATTATATTTTATTTAATTACAAAACAAATAAAATCCATAGGAAGATGCTTGGGTCAGGTTCCTAATCTTTGTACCACTTTTTGTAAAAATTGTTTTTAGTTGAATGCAAGCAACTGAAGAATGATTTGCAGGAGTTCAAAAGCAAGGATCCCGTCAAAAGGTAACATTTCAATCGGATCCACCCATAACTTTTCGATTTTTTAAACTGAAAATATATTTATTACTTTGCTTTAACTTGGCCGACGCACCGGCCAAAAAATCGTCGGGATTGATTTACGAGAAACGGCGAATTACATAGTTGCTGCAGAAAAGTGTGTTGAAAGGGAAGAAATGCAACTTATGAAAAACACCGGCCAAAAAATCGTCGGGATTGATTTACGAGAAACGGCGAATTACATAGTTGCTGCAGAAAAGTGTGTTGAAAGGGAAGAAATGCAACTTATGAAATATCGTGTTGTAAAAGATACGCTAATTTTGTAAAATTTATTAATTAAGAATATCAAATTAGAGAAGTTAAAGTTGATTTACAGTAACACAGTACCGATTTATCCTTTTGTCTTAGAAATTGACCTAAGCTGCAATCGCAGTTTCAGCAAATCTAACAATAATTTGTAAAGAATAAAAAGAATAATTCTTTTTCATAAGCAGTTTGCAATAGTTATAATAATATGCATAAAGAATTGATGTCTAGAACTTTTAGAATTTATTGAAATTGACGCCCTCAAAATTAGTTGAGTACATTTTGATGAGTGATATTTACGAAATTTTGGATTTTGACAAAATAAATTCAAGAAATAAGTACAAGGTGTATAAATTCTAACAGGAATCGCGGGGCCCATCTGAATCGTTTTCAGCGTCAGGCTGCCGAAAGCTTCTTACGAAGAGGCTGGAGAATATGAATACGAAGAAGAAGCAGAAGAAAATGAATCTTCGACGCCGCAGCCACCATCAAACGCTGAATCTGGTGAAAAACCTACGAAACCTGAAGATGCTGTCGAAGAAGATCGTCGTGGAGAAACTGAAGATGAATATGAAGGAGAATATGAGTACGAGGAAGAAAGTGGAAGAAAGGAAGAGGTAAAACAATTCATTCTTTCTTTTAAAATTTCAGCACTTCTGGAAGACAAATTAGCACGATTTCTTTTCTAATAAATAAATTAATATTTCGTTGGTGTACGGGAGGTAGCATGAGGTTGTAATTCAGTTTTCGGAAACTGTAGCCGGAAGGCATAAGGGATTTAGGCAGAGCGAGCGATGAAGTTTTCCTTAGTCCAAAACAGCAAAAGGTGGAAAGTCATTGATACTTAAAATGAAAAATAATCAGTATTGCGCCGCGCGCAGTAATTAGCTGACGAAGCTAAATAACAATCGTAAATAGGACGAGCGAGAGCGCGAAGAGGAGGAGCGTGTTTTAGAAGAAGCGCGCAAGGAGGAAGAACGTCGTCAAGAAGAAGAGCGCATCGAAGCCGCAAATCGGCGAAAGCAGGAGTTAGCACGCCAGGAATATGAAGCGCGACAAGAAGAAGAGGAACGCCTTGAGGAGGAGCGTCGAGAATTGGAACGCATACAAATTCAGCAGCGTCATTTCGAAGAACGGCGAAGACTAGAGGAGCGACGCCAGGCTGAAATGTCACAGGAAGAAACCGAGGAAGATGACTCCGGGAATCGAAACGAAACTGTTACTGACCTTCCTGTTGAAGAGCAGGAGGTTGATAGCAGTACGACGAAGCCGCAGCCAAGTCCCTCAGAACCTTCTGAAATCGAATCGGAGGAACCTACCAATAGTATTTCAGAAGAAGAAATTCCAGAAGCAAATGCCCATGAAAACGAAATTGAGCCGGAGATTAGCACAGATTTTGTCGCAGCATCCGAGACCCCAATTGAAGAATCGGGACGACATGACCTGGAGCGGTACAGGGAGGATGAGACTACATCGGAACCAAGCCCCGTAAGCTACGAATACGTCGAATCCGAAGAAAATACTGACCACGAATCGACCAACGAAGTACCAATGTCCACTACAACAACGACAAGTACAACTACTCAACCAACGCCTGAGCAAGGTATTCGATAGCTAATTTTTAAAAAAGCATGAATCTGCGAATTCTAAGAAACTTATCCGTGAAGCCCATGGTCATTACGAGTACGTTTTCTTTAAATTTTAAACCCATCGTATATTTTTCTATACTGTTTAAAAAATAATAATTTCGAACTTTTTAAATTGGTAAAGTAAACTAAATTTTTCAAAAAAAAGTCAATGAATCCTGCAAAGTGACCACGGATACAGGGCCAACTTAATAATTTGTAGAAATTCCCGAAGAGGAAGAATACGAAATTTCGTCTGAAGCGGAAGAGGAATCGAAAGCTTTCGAACCTACGCCATCACCTTCGACAATCTTTTCGGAAGAAACTTCGTCTACAACGTCTCTGCCAGTGCGTCCCATTCAGCCCTTCTGGCCTTCTACGGTAGCATTCGAATCTGAGGAGGATACGCACAATTCGGAAGAAACTGAATCGACTCAAGTTAAAGAAGAATACGATTCCAGAAAAACTCCCCATGAAATCACTGAAGACGATCTTCCTGCAACCGATACGACAAGAACAAGTCCCGATCCAGACTCAGAAGAAAATCGTGATCCAAATGAATACGAAGTTGAGCCACCAGCATCCTCAGAGAACGAAATCCCCGAATCCAGTGGCCAATCACACAACAAGCCCGACATGTCAGTTCCGACGGAAGAAGCAGTGACACCTAGGTCCGATTCCGCTGAATCTCGAATTCTTGGGGAACGTGAGAAGTATCATCATCAAGACTTGGAAATGGATGAAGATGAGGAAGAAGAAGCGGAGCTTTATGAGGGCAGAAGATTTAGTGCCGAAGGACGAGTTAACGAGGATCGCAGGCACGGAAGTGACAGGGCACAACCTCCTATTCCATTAACGCCAAGTCACTTCAATACCTTGCCAACTGACGACAAGGCTGTCACAGATTTGAGCCAGGAGCCGAAAGAAGAAGACGAGGACATGGACATGACACCAATAATGACAAGTCCTCCGCCCGTGGAACCAACAGAGGACGCATCAGAGGAGTCCTCAGATGAAAATGAAATTCCGTCGAAACCACTGCCTGATTCTTCAGTTGGGCTGGTTACTATAGAGCCCGAGAAGTCAATGCCCGAAAGCGATCCAGCTTCAAGGTTCGTCCCACCGAGCGAGAGGCCGAGGGTCTCTGACCATGAAACTGGCCAGGAGAGGCCTCGGCGACCCATTCATGTCAACTTTGTTCCCACCGCTCCACCAAAAGCCGGAATTGAATGCTTCTCCGGTTATGAATTGTCGGTAGACGGAACGGAATGTTTGGGTAAGTACCATAATTCATCCTGAAAATGTTCGAAAATTCTTATAAGGAAAGAGACACGTAGGAATCTTTTGTGCTTTCACTTCCTTGTTTCCACGTTCTGGCGACACGCTACAAATTCAAATCGTTTTCCCAATTTATGTGAACGCATCTCGAAGGACAGGGGATGTGACAGTAGTAACTACTCTAAATCTTAATTCTTCCGGGCACAGAACCAGAAGAATTCTTAGCCCAACGCTTCCCGCATTCTTCCATGCCTCATCTAACCGAAACACGTATTTGCAAGGGACCATTAACGCTAACTAGCAGCTCGAACTTCGGGGTTAATTTAATCGACCGTAAATTAGAAGTGCAGGATTTTAGGACAAAAGTTTTCAAATCGAAGCGTCGTTCCCCTTGCCCAAGCAGAGTTAGTTTTGTTTTTATTTTGGGGTTTACCGTTTGTGGCGCTTGAAACTGCTTAAATTCCAAAGGCATGAACGCACTTTCTGGTCGGTTAGTCAAAACAAAAGTGCATCTTTTAAGGTTGCAGCCCTACACCATTTTTTCTGCAGCACTTCCTGTGCTGGAATTAAGTCTTGACGCTTACTGAGACATTCTTGATCCCGAGAATTGGTTTTGTTGTTTTAGTTTAAAGGAATCTTCTAACAGAAAAAAAATACTCTTGCTGAAGCTAATCCTCGACATATCACGTTCTTAATCCATTTACTATTTTCTTTTCTGCAAAATAAATATCGTTCATTTTCGAATTCAGGGAATCGTTAAAAACGTAAACTAAATAGTCATACTCAATGCTTCCGTGAATGAATCAGAACAAGCGTCATCATGAGTAGAAAAGGAATGGTTGTCGTTATTTTTTTTCGAATGACTAGAATTAATTTACTTCAAATCGTGAAACGTATTTCGATCTTTCTTTTCTATATTTGCAGACGTGGATGAATGTAGACAAGGCGTTTGTGGAGAGACGCAAATCTGTTCAAATCTTCCAGGTTCGTATCGCTGCTCTTGCAGTCCAGGATTTGTTAAAGATTTCAGGTACATCGCGATTTGCGTTTGCGCAATACCCCATACATACTTACGCTATTTTTTTTTAGAAATGAAAAACTTTGTCGAGATTTAAATGAATGTGAAATCGGAAATGGAGGATGCAGCCAAGACTGTATTAACACCCAAGGAAGCTTCTTCTGCGCATGCGCTGACGATTTCGAACTTGCGCCGAACAGAAGAACTTGTATCCGTCGACCACCAACGACAACGACTACAACAACCACGACGACAACGACAACAGTGGCTCCTCCGACAACCACGACTCCTCCAACCCGAAAGCCATCGCCTCTTCCTGCGGAGTCAATTACAACCCCATCCCTGCAAACTGCACTACCCACGCCAATTCTGGTGGGTAACGAAGAAAGTCTTATTAAAAATTGTCCCACTCCTCCTGTACCCCGTGGGGCTGGAATCGCTTACCTCTACTGCTCGCGCAGTCCAGTGG
Organism: Bilobella aurantiaca; assembly: GCA_021029175.1. Classification (NCBI taxonomy): domain Eukaryota; kingdom Metazoa; phylum Arthropoda; class Collembola; order Poduromorpha; family Neanuridae; genus Bilobella; species Bilobella aurantiaca. Next base: position 21,720 of record VYYI01000935.1, read on the forward strand.
GGATCCACCATCGACATAGTCAAATGGAACGAAGGCTAATTGAAGACTGGACAGCAAGAAAGACGAAAGGGCCCAGCCACCACAACGCAGTACCCATGGGTGAGAGGTCACAGGTCAATTCTCGTCCATTTAGAAACCGTAGAAACTTGAGGCGAAGGCAGCGCCAGACAACATATTCTCCAGGAAGTATGTGCGAGTTACGCTGTCGTTCTGGATTTGAATTGAAAGGTCACTACACGCTTCACTGCAACGCCTCCATGGGAGCCTGGCAAGGAACGACAAACGGCTTCTGTCAAGGTAGGTCGAAATTAGCGAAACTAAATGCTCCTTGTTCCTCAAAATAATTGTTTCCAGCCCTCTCAATACCAAGTAACCTTCCGACTTTCATTCACTCGGAAACAACCCCATCCAATGAAATCCCGAGGGTGGCACAGTACCCTTCGGCAATGGACTTCGTTCCGACAAAACCAACTTTCCGTCCGTCTCCCGATGTCACTTCTTTTCGACCCATTTTCCATCAGCCAAGGCCAATAACTACAGGAACTCGGGAACCAATTACTCCGCCGCCACCCGCGTCCCGCTTCTCGGACCCTGAAGCAGTAGAGAAGTATTGGGGGAAGCCAAAGGTTCCGACGCCGTTTGGTACAACTACGACGACTCGGCGACCTTACTACCATCAATATGGGCCAGTAAGTCATAGACCAGTGACACCTACGACCACGTTTGCCCCGCCCACTACAACATCACGGAATAGCTACATTCAACTTAGCTACAGTAAGAACCAATTTCATAATGGGTCTCCGTAATATTACTGACATTGAGCTGAATTTTTTAAACTTTTCATAACTTTTAAGGGTTCAAGACCCCTTGGATTAAGTGTCCGGATGACATTCGAATTGATTTGCAACCAAATCAAAATTTGGCATACGTTATTATTCCACAACCTCAAACCAACGTGGATTGGTGGAGGTAGAGGATCCAATTCAAAAACTGTCTTTCTTTTTAGAGAAATGTTTTTTTTAATATTTAAGACAAGTCACATCAGAACCCTCCTGGGCCAAAGGCCTTGAGACGGAAGTAGGTCCGGGGAAGCAGCGTATCGTATTTCGTGCTCGGACTCCAGCCCCTTATAACAACACCGCTGAATGTGGCTTCACGCTGGAAGTCAGAGGTTAGGATTTAAATTTATCCTTATATAAAATTTCAGCAGAGCTGGCTCATAAGCCTTGGATATTTCAAAACGCTGTTGATTTTCGTCGTCGTTGATTGTAGACATGGATCCACCTCGAGTGCGAGAATGTCCAGAGTCCCAGACCCTTAGGCTCAACCCAGGGCAAAGCGCTAGGGTCGTGACTTGGCTGGAACCGCACTTCAGTGACAACGTCCGAATTACTTCCACGAAGAAATCCCATGATCCAGGCACAGTTCTTACATTGGGGGAACACCTCATTAATTACGAAGCCAAAGACCCGAGTGACAACGTCGCACGCTGCTCCTTCACGGTGACAATTCTTCCTCGTAAGACTCTATTCATTTAATTGAAACGATTCCAGATAACCATCGAGCGAAACCGTTTATGCCCTCATAAAACACGCTCCGAAGAGCAAGTGTTACAAACAACTTTATTCTCTTCCGCGTGCTGAAGGAATGCAGAATCGCATTTCAATTAGAATGCTATTAAATTAATTTAGCTCTTCCGGTCCATAAAACTTGAAAATGAATCTGCATCACCTAATAAATTACTTTCAATTATCAGTGTTAATTTAAGCCATCATCAACACTTTTATTGCTTCCAGCCATACCAAGTTACAATGGTAATGGGAACGGATACCATACGACACATTTAAGGAAACCGCTCAGTGAGGGGGTGACTAACCCCACCACTACCACGACTACTACTTCCGGAAGACCTGAAGTCCATCCGAACATGCGCAACGTGGTTTGCTACGTCGGGAAGAAAGGACGTCGAATTGTGTTCCTTTCCGTAAGTACAGAATTGGTTAATTTTCGTACAATATAGTTAAAAAACTGTATGGACGATTTCGAAAAGTTTGAAAATATTTCCCAAAACGTTTTTTTTAATAACTTAACAGCGCGTCGTCCCCCGGGGATGTTCGGAGATGACGATGGATATGGTCGGTGAGCCCACGGCACCAGGCACGTTCAACACGCTTAACACCATCAGTCAGAACTCGGCTGAGAACATGGCCACGAGTCAAATTTCGAGCGTGAGCTACACGTCCCAT